>JAAGNO010029518.1:23950-36862 GCA_033439905.1 Ceryle rudis
GGGCTGGAAAGTCTCCAGAGCAGGAGACTCCACAACCTCTCTGGGCAGCCTGGGCCAGGCTCTGGCACTCTCACAGGGAAGAAGTTTCTCCTCCTGTTGAGGTGGAACTCCCTCCTGTTCTAGGTTATATCCATTATTCCTTGTCCTGTTACTGGGCACCACTGACAAGAGCCTGGCCCCTTCTCCTTGACCCCCACCTGCAGATATTTATAGACATTCATAAGATCCCCTCTCAGGCTTCTCTTCTCCAGGCTAAACAGCCCCAGGGCTCTCAGCCTTTCTTCATAGGAGATGTTCAGTCCCTTAACCATCCTCGTAGCCTCCATTGGACTCTCTGTAGTATTTCCCTGTCCCTCTTGAACTGGGGAGCCCAAAACTGGATGCAGGTTCCCAGGTATGCTCTCACCAGAGCAGAGCAGAGGGGGAGGAGAACCTCCCTAGACCTGCTGGACACAGTTTTCTTAATGCACCCCAGAGTAGGTCCTGGTGAGAGTCACAGCCCACAGCTCTGCACTGCACTTTCCTCTCGCTCCATGACGCCTTCCCAGGCCCAGGCTGTCAGCAGAGCATGGATCAGGAGTGGGAGGGTTGAGGGAAAAGGGATCCAGCTGTGGGAGTGCTCAAAGCAGAGCTGGCTCGGGGGGGTGCCCAAGATTTGACAACCCTTTCTACCATGAGAACAGCAGGAGCCTTCTCTCTGCCCCAGCTGGTTGGAGGACAGGGCTCAGCTTCTGACCTTCCCACTCTCTGGGACGAGCCACCAGCCTAAACCAAGGTTCCAAAAGCTGCTGGAGGTCTGAGCCCCCCACCCCCGGACAACCCCTGACCACTCGTGCCCCTGCTGCAGGCTGTGGCGGGAGCCGTGGGGCTGCCGGTGGCCGTGCAGTGCGTGGCCCTGCCGTGGAGGGATGAGCTCTGCCTCCGGTTGATGAAGGAGGTGGAGACCCTGAGGCGTGAGAAGACAGCAGCGTAGCCTCCACCGTCCCACGTCTGCGGGGCCGGAAGCTGGGTGGGAAGGGACAGAGCTCCCCAGAGCTCCACGACTTGTCTTTTGCAACGGGCAGAGCAAGGAGGGAAGGAGGAAGGAAAAGCCATTTCCTGACCCCCCTCCCTGCCAATAAGGACATCCTGCAAGGAACCAAGATGCCACGCAGAGGGCAGGGCCGGCTTAAGCTGAGATCAAATGATGATAGATCTATGAACTGCACCTTCCTGGAAGGATGGACAGGGATGATGGGAGTGCATCCTCCTTTCACCACTCCTGCTGAAGCGGGGTGATGCTGAGAGAAAAGCATTACAGAAGCACAATAGTATTTCCTTGCTGGAGTAACTTCAGATGGCTGTACCTACGGCGTGCCCTGTAGAGAGCCATGGCTGCCCTCCCCATCACTGTACTGTGCTCAGAAAAATAAAAACGTGGCTATTAAACAACCCTTATAATAAGCCCCAGTAACCCCTCCCTGATGGCTCTGAGGAGTGCAGTTATCGTTCGAAATCAAACACCCTCCCACTGGGCATTAAATGGCATCTAGCACGGGAGCGTTCACAGCTTCCCTCTCTCCGCAGCTTTCCTGTCTGTGAGGGATGGAAACAGTCGCTGGGCTCTCCACAGCACCAACCTCTTTCCACCACCAGATCTCCAGCATCCCAAGCACCTTTCTGACCTCCCAGCAGGGGCATTCTTAGGGAACCTCTTATTTCAGAACCTCAGGCTGCTCCTTCTAAAGGTGGGAGATAAGCAGAGACAGATGCAACTCAGGCAGATGGGGAGATCTGGGACAGAAAGGCTGAGAATCCCAGATGGTGTCTGGTAACCCAAACCTGCTCCAGTAGGATCAAAGCAGTCAGATGGGAGGAAGAGAGCAGCATCTACGCAGGACCATTTACCCTGTCCCAAGACAGATGGATAAATCACTGCTTCTGGCAAGAGCTCGCTCTCTTTCCTAGGTTAAACACCCCAGTCTCAAACAGAAATAGTCAGGAGACTCCACAGCAGGCCTTTCTCATTTATTCACTAACATCTCAAGTAAAAAAAAAAAAAAAAAAAGTAGACTTCCTTTGGGATGTTTTAAAAGGTAAAATAAATACAGAGCAGTTCTGCTTTCCCTGGAAACTGGGGGCATTTCCAGCCAGCAGGCACAGCCTCTCACCCCTTCTACAGCCGACGTAACTTGCAGAAATACATAGGTCCAAAGTTGGCTGTGAGGTGAGGCAGAACAAGCTCCCCCAGCCTGCAATCCGAGAAGAAGGAAAATGTGTCCTGGAAGAGCGTCCGAAAGTGGCTCAAATCCTCAAGGTGGATACTGATGTTGAACTGAGTTGCTGCAATTTCCACGGCTCTCTCGATCACATACTCGTTCTGCAGCGGGGAGAGGGAGCACGTAGAGTACACAACCTCCCCGCCCGGCTTGGTAGCGAGGATCCCAGCCCTGCAGGTGAGATGAACGCACACATGTGGTCACAGGAAGAAGAGGACCCTGTGGGACACCAGCATTTCCCACCCACTGAAACTGAGGAGGCAGCACATAACTCACAGGAGGTGAGAGACAAACCGTGAACGTCACGGGCTCGGCAGACTCACCGTGTCACGGCGGCTCGAGAATGGTTTAGACTAGGGCAGTATGGGGCAAACAGATGCTTAGATTGATCAAGTACTGAACTGGAAAGGAGCTGGAAGGAGTAACCCTGCACTCACCTCCAAGGTAAGAGTATATACTGAGGAAGAGGCTCTCCCAGTTCAAGCGCTGCCACAGGACCCTCTAATCTGTCTCCTTATTGCCCCAGCTCACAGTTAGCTCATCCAGCCTTCCCAAGTGAAATGGGGTGACAAAGTGCCCCCGTGTCCTCCCATGTGCTGGGAAATGTGGACACTCAGGAATACTCCAGGGCTGACTGCTGGGATCCAGGAGATCACCTCACAAAATGACAATGCTATATCCATCCTGTTCCTTAGACCCTGCCCCCTGCCTCCCATGGCCTCTGCTTGGGACAGGAAGGACATTTGATCTGACCAAGAACATTTGCATCTTCTTACACTTATGATGCATTCAACTGTTGCCATTCCAGACAACTACACAGGGTTTCCCTTTTGTCAGCTGGGGAGGCACAGAGAAGAGGTTTCAGTGCTGGCCATGGAGAGCTGCTACCGCAACACAAATGGCACCAAATCACAGCGTCGAGCTCACTCACATCAGCAGCTGCAGCTGCAGCATGGGCAACATCTGACGCTCCGTGGTTCTTCTCTTGTGGAAAATGTTGTTGTCGTCCTCCATGACAGAGTGTCTGTCTGTCGTGCAGGGCACATCCACCAGCACCTGCAGCAGCAAAGGTCCTGCATCAGCTCTGGGCCCACGTCAAGCTCAGCGCCTCAACCCAACTCCTCCACCCTTGCCGTGCACCAAGCAGCTCTCGGTACTTTGCTCTGGCTGATCCTGCCCGAGCAGCTGATGCTGCCCCACGCTGACACTGTAACTTGTCTGGCTGTTTTTCTGTTTCTGGAATGCGCGGACACACGAATGGTGGAGAACATCAGCCCCTCACATGTGTCCTCATTTAATGTTTCCACTCTGTGTCCTGGTACGTGACACTGCAGCACCCACAGCCACACACAGCCAGAGCTCCTGCACTGACACCTCCCGAGTAACAACCCCAGCTCCTGGGACTGAAGGTGGCTGAGAAACACGGATTATCTAGTCTTCACATTTAACCCCTTAGAGGTGATCATAGAATTATAGAATTGTCAGGGGTGGAAGGGACCTTAAAGATCATCCAGTTCCAACCCCCCCTGCCGATGGCAGGGACACCTCCCACTAGAGCAGGTTGCTCAGAGCCCCATCCAGCTTGGCCTTAAAAACTTCCAGGCATGGGGCTTCCACCACCTCTCTGGGCAACCTGTTCCAGTGGCTCACCACCCTCACGGTGAAGAAATACTTAGAAGAAACTTAGAAGAAAACTATGAAGAAATACCACTTACAGTATTCAAAACAAACAGAGCTGTCTGGTGTCACAAAGTGGCAGAGGGCATTAGACACACCAGCATCCCCAGGATCCCAGATCTCCATTTCAAACAAGTTTTAAGGGAGGAGGTAGTTCAAGTAGATAAAAGTACATGTTTTCTTTTTAAAACCAGGGGAAATGAAACACGTTAACATAGCAGGGTTTGACCTTCAGAATCAAAAGAATGCAAGAATTAGTGTTGGTACACACGGTCTCAATCTGCTCTTCTCTCTCTCCTCCTACTTCGCACTCAGATCGACTGCCTTCCTCCTTGCCAGGCTTGCCCTTGGTGAGACCAGTGAAAAGCTCAACTTCCATCTGTGAGCTTTGCGTCCAGCCACGGAGCAGCTGGGAACATCCCAGTACTTCATCACTGGGGTGCTGGAGTCTCTGCTGTCACTCAGTGGGGACAGACTCATGCAAGACACCAGGCACAATGGAAGAAGTAGGAATGCTCCTGGACTTCTGGTGAAGAACTAACGGCTCCCTGCAGCACCTTTGCTGATGGTGTCTCTGTGTTGCTGGAGATGTTGTAAGTAGGATCCATACAACCCACTTGGCTATGGAAAGTCCCAGGGAAAATAGTGGAATACCCCACACAAGTGGGGAAAGTTGTAGGGATGGTCAGGAGAGAAAGCAGCCCCCGCTGACAGAGGTGTGGGAGGTTTCTCTCTCCATCCTATTGCACTTTATTCAGGGAGAGTCAACAGGAAACAGACCCTCACTTCTCAGCCGATGTTCTTGGTTGTTGGAATGGTGCGGATTAAGTAGTGACAAGTTTCTTACCAGCTATTATGTTCTGTGAGTGCTGGTGCAGTTGGACTGGACTTGAGGAAAGTCTTATGCTTCCGACTGATATTCCAGGCTGAAATGAGTCAGAAACTGGAGAGTTCCCAGAAAACTTTTTTTTTTTTTTTTTTTTTTCAACCCTCTGAGCCAACTGGAACAACTTCTGCAGAGGGGACCAGCTCATTTCACAGTGACTTCAGCATTTTGTGAAATATCTTTAAAAATCCTTCCAAGCAGCGTAGTTAATGCACCTCCTTTTGTAAATTGTTTTGAAAAAGCCCATCGGAGTGTTTGGTTTCAAACCCAGGAAGATGAGATAGAGCTGCCAGGATTTATTCTTTGACCTTTTAATCAAAAGCGACTCCAAGCTGACTTGAAAATAGTTATTAGCAATTTAGAGGGAAGCAGTTATAGAAAATTTCTATCAAAACTCAGCCTGCTTGAGGGCTGAAGGTGTTGGAAGGGGTGTGATGAGAGTAGGTCAGCGCAGCAAAGATGGTGCAGCTCGTGCCGGGGACAGGAGTGGACTGTCTAGGTTGGTCTAACTGCTTTTTTTCTTCTGTCATGATCCAAAGTGAAGGGGATGTCATGGATGCCACAGTGAAATTCCAGACCAGCTGCCACAGGCCAACTCTTCTTGTGAAAAGGGTCTTGGTTTTCATCTTAACTCCACTGCGGAGTTTGATCTTGGACCCGGATCGATTCAGGGGAGAAAAAACATCGCCAAAATGTTGCTCTTGGCCTTGGTTGTTTGGTGCACACCAGTGCAGTGTGGAGGAGTGAACACTAACCTGTGAGTCAGGCAGGTCTGTCTCCTCTGCTATGGACTTGGAACTTCCCTTTGCTTCCCTGCCTCGGTTTCCCCATGGGAACAGTGGTTTCTTTCTCAGTAGACTTTCCTCCCAGCCATCACTTGCTCCCCTTTGCCTGGATCTGGGTCCACACAAAACCACCCCCTGGGTCACCCAGACCATCTGCCTCTGTGTAGCTGCTACCCTCTGTGGCAGGGACTCTTGGGCTACCTCAGCAGGTCTACTCAGGAGGTGCAAAACAGGCTTGGATTCTGAAACCACCCCAGTCCTGGGGGTGGACTCACCCCTCCCTCCCTCCTGTCACTCCCCACGTCCTGTGTCCTTGCTGCTGACTGCGGTAGGAGCTGTGGGGCTGCCTGTGACCTTGCGGTGGCAGGAGGAGCCAGACTTCCCATTCATGAAGGAGGTGGATGTGTTTATACACGAGAGGGAAAGAGGCTTCCTCAGCAGCATCCGGCCACCTGGAAATGCAGCTGTGTCTGCTGATAAATCTGCACTTTGAAACACCAGATCGGTCCAGGCACGGCTGCCACTGCCTCTGTTAAACATTTGCTGGGCATTTAAGGGATGATGTCAGAAGCCAGTGCCCTGATGCTTCCCGGCACAGGGAAAGAACCCTCCCACATCTGTTCAGCCCATCATAGAGGTCATGTAGGTGTGACGGAGGCAAAGAGCCCACCTCTTGCACGTGTTCCCAAAGGCTGGGAGAGGGCTCTGTGTTGCTGCGTGCTGACCCTGGTCACACGTACCTTCTGGAGGCACCTGCTGCAGCCACCACCATGGGCAGGGGCAGGAGATAGGTGGGTTGAAGGTATGTCCCCATGTCACTGCTCTTGTAAAGCCCATGGTTCCTTAGGCACCCTCTGAGCAAGGGTGATGCTGAAAGGGAGCACAGTACAAGGCCAGCTTAATTTGTTACCACGTAGCTAATTGCTGCCAGCTCCAAACTGTTGCTTTGAGGATGCCAAAGCCAGTTTTGTTCAGAGTCCTTTATAAATTTCCCCAGTTAAGAACAAAGAGAAGAACATTCCCCACTGACACAAATTGTTACAGAAAACACCAGTGAACTCATAACCACTAAGAATGGACATGACAAGGGATGAAAAATCAAACATTAGAGGACTACCCTGATGGGAGAAGGCTCTTCACCTCCCTTTCCAGTCCCACACTGTTGGAGGAGGATCAGGTTCTGGGCCTCTGGCCATCAAGTGCAACCTTGCAAAGTTTTGTAATGCAGTCTAGCTGCTCAAAAAGCACTTTTCCAAGGTGACACCCACAGGAGGACCCACCACCCAAAACCAGTAGAGAGGATCACAGATAGACCATGGGATTTGTTTTGGGGCTGATGCTGGCTGGGTTGCTGCCTTCAGCTCAGTGCATGATTCTTGTGTACTTGTAGTGAGAGACATCTGTGCAGGAAAGACCTCGGACAGCAGCTGGCCCAATGTTTGTTGGATGTAGTTTGCTTCTGGCTTCAACCCAGTGTGATTTTCCACTCCTAAGGCAATGGCAACGTGCTCTGTCATTAGGTGGAACAGCCTTTCCTTCTGGTGCATCATGACAGTGCTGGGCCCTATCTCACAGGCTTGAAACAACCTCTTGCCACCACGATGGGCTTTGGTGAGCAGTACCCCACAGCTCTGCATCGTCTCCTCATACCACCCCTCATTCCACACAGAGAAGTCTTGTGATTTCAAACTGGTAGGTTTTTTTTTCCCTTCTCACATTGTCCTCTCAGACTACATAGGAAATAGGAGAGCAACTATTTCCTTGCTTCTTTTGTTCAGCTGATACCACAGCCCTTCCTCCCCAAGTGGAGAACTTCCCGCAGTCCAGAAAGCTCCTATAAACCAAACCCCCCAAGGTTCACTGGCCAAACTTCCCCTTTCCATTTCTCGGTCAATCATTCTCCACTGCACGCTCCACTGAAGCCAGATTTGCAGAGGTCAGCTTTGGACTGATAAACTATTTGCTGACCCGAGGTAGTGGTCAGTTGGTAGGGGGGACAGGTCTGGGGAGGGAGGGAAGGTCTCCTACTCCTGCCTTGCTGTTCTTTCTGACTCCATCCCCAGCGACCAGAAGGCCACATTATGATCCAGCAACAGCTGAGACAGCTCCTGCCAGACAGGGAGGTGGACCCTTCTGCTGCCCTCACCCTGCTCTGTGGCTCAGCGGCAGCCGTGGTGGTCTGGAAATGGATGGACAAAAGGCAGATCCAGAAGAAAATAGAAGAGGCTCGGAGAAACCGGGATGAGGGTGTGAAGAAAATGGCAAAGGCTGTCCAGCAGTTCAGGGAGCAGGTAACCTGTCCTTCTGAGGGGGGTCTGAGTCCCACTGGGGTGTCTGCTGATGTTGTCCTTCAGCTCCTCCTTCCAGCTCACACCTCCATAGCTTTTATAATGTGGAGTCCAGGGGATGTGGGCCAGCAGCCCTCAACAAGAGGAAAGGCTGCCTTGGGAGGAAGGGAGATCACTGCCCTCCTCAAGCTGGATGAGATGCGGTGGGACTTTTACAGCCAGGGAGAGGTAAATTACTCACTGGGAAGAGATTCTGGACAACACAGATGATGAAGCACTGGACCTTCATTGATCCAAACCCAGTTCTGTTGGGATCTAGAAGTGTCTTTTGTCACCGTGGGTAGGAGCAAGAAAGCTTTTACCTCTGTCTAACTCTACATTTACATGTCTGTCCACACCCCTGGATCTTTGTCTCTAAAACCTGGCTTCTGGATGGCTCTTGGAGAGTCTTCAAAAGAGCTTTCAGTGGGGTTCCCAGCAGATGAGACCTACCAGCCCAGCAGGCTGCCCAGAAGATGGCCTAATTCAATATTAATGCAGCACAAGGCATTCAGTGTCCCCTGGGAGCAAGCAGGACATGGCATGGTGACAAATGAGGTCGACACCCAACCAGCATGGATGTGCCTCTGAATTCCTAGCGCTTCACTGATTTCTAACCACTGTTCCTTCCTGCTCTGTTTACTTCTGAGCAGGTACTGGTTAAACCAGCTCATGTTTACACTGGTAACGTACCTGGAGATAAAGCATACCAGCTACAAGTGATACGTAGCTCTACAACCCTTGGCTGTTTAAACACGTATCTATAAATTGGTGGCACTCAGAACTGCCATTCTGCTTCACCTGAGTAGACCTTACTCGCCTGTGAGTCACTACTGACTTATCTGCAGTTTGCTGGGTTTGAGCAAGTAGATGTTCCTGTGTTTGCATCGCGTTCATGACACCCAAACTCAGGAAGAAACACTCAGCAGCTCAAGGTCTGAAGCCCCGTATGCAGGGTCTGCCTTTCCAGCAAGCTCTGTTGATAACAGTGACAAAACCTGAGAGCTTTAGCCCCTCTGAGCCAAAGGGTAAGTGGTGCTGCTGACCTGGCATCCCATTCATCCTCCTCTTGCAGGTTCCCAGTGTCCAGACAGATGCCATCTTGTCCCTGCCTCTGCTGGAACTCGTTGAGAGACTGCGGGAAGGGTCTCTGTCCCCTAAGACTGTCCTCTACACTTACTTGGAGAAGGTGAGTGCTTGTCCACAGCATGATGGGCAAACCACTTATGTTCTCCACGCCATGGTGTGTGGGCTGGTGGCTGAGAAGACTTGGTGGAGCTGGTGAATATAACAAGTCAGGAGAAAGATATGAAAAAGCAGGGATCTCTCTGTCTCCTGGGTCAGCCCCATCACTGGACAGTCCTTTGAGATGGCTTGAGCTGGGATGCCCTGGGGAGGGGGTTACCATGCATGCCAAGCCACGAGCCCTTGTTTTGGAGACACAGGTAGCTACTGAATGCAGTTGTGTAACAATGCCAGTCTACTCCTACTTAACTAACACCTCTTCCTCCATGCGTCTGGCAAAGGCCCTGGAGGTGACCCAGCAGACAAACTGCTTGCGACACTTTATCCCAGAGTGTGAGGAGCAGCTCCAGGAAATACAACGGCAGAAGGAGAAAGGGCTGCTCTATGGCATCCCTGTCAGCATCAAGGATCACATCGGCCACAAGGTGCTTCCATTTGTGCCCCTGAAGTGTCCCGCCGTGAGCTGGGCCGGGTGGTGAAGTGGTGGGACACAGAGAATGGGGAAGGGGCCCTATCCCTCCGTGCTTGCACCATGTGAAGCCTGTCTGGGTCTGAGGCTGTGGCTTCACATCTCATTAAAGCTGCAGCCCTGGCAGTTAGAAGCCTCCACCAGTGAAAAACCAAGGGGTGAATAGTTATACACCCAAATGATTTCTCCTCTGATAGGTGAGCCAGCACAGGCTGGGCTACATGGTTTTTTTGGGTCATAACTCCAATTTCTACTCAGAGGCTTGCAGTATCAGAGATAAGAACATGATGCAGCTTCAAGAAAGTCATTAGTAGCAGCAACTGTTAAAGTTCAGATCCCTGTTGTGCTGTAGCCTGGCCACTGATCCCCTTCACTGGTGGCTTCGATTGGACAGCAAGACACTGGGTTTGACCCTGAGCCAGTACACTTGTGGAGTTGCACCTGGGTCAGGGGAGAGAAAAAGCATGGAAAAGAGCAAGGACAGCTTCAGGAGAAGCCTTAACCCTGTAAGTGCTTGGCAGCCCTCTGCCATGGAGAGAGAGGGAGCCCTTGGCCCTTCATTCAAGGACGAGTTAGTACCAACCACCCCCCCAAAAGGGACACCAGATCAGCCTTCCAAAACTGTGGGGGAACTATTCTGACCGTGTGTCTGTTGTCACTTCTCTCTGCAGGGGCATCTGTCGACCTGTGGGCTTGTGCAATGCCTGGACACTCCGGTGCAGGAGGACAGCGTCCTGGTCAAGGTTCTGAAGAAACAGGGGGCCATCCCCTTTGCAATGACCAACGTGCCACAATCCCTCTTCAAGTAACGTACATCATTCAAAAGCTTTCCCCCAAAGCTAAAACCCAGCCTGTAGGTCCCGAGACAGGCTCCTTCCTGCCTCCTGAGATGTTGCCTGGACAAGTCCCTCTTCCATCAGCTGCCAGCAACCTTGGTTCAATGGAAAATAGCTTTCAGACAAGATTACGAGGAACACATCCTACCATAAGAGAGGCCAAGTGCACTCATACATAGGAGAGGCTCATGGAAATGAGCTGTGTCCTGAGGGGTTTATGGGATGGAAGGATGGGGTTGGCCATGCCATAGAAGCTCACTGCAAGAGAGAGCCAACAAACCAAGGGCATGAGGCTGTTCCCGACCGGTTTTCTTCTCCCCAGCTATGACTGCAGCAATCCCATCTTCGGCCAGACCTTGAACCCCTTCAACCACCAGAAAAGCCCTGGGGGCTCCTCGGGAGGGGAAGGAGCTCTGATTGCAGGGGGAGGTTCCATCCTGGGCATCGGGTCAGACATCGGTGGCAGCATCCGCCTGCCGTCCAGCTTCTGCGGGCTGTGTGGGCTCAAACCCACAGCCGGCAGGCTCAGGTAGGTGCTGGTGTCTGTCCGTCTGTCTGTCCCATCCTGCGAGGAGCCTGTGAAGAGTCAAACACAGCAGAAGGGGCAAGGTAGTCAGTGAGTACTTGGTGAGGTGGAGGGAAGGAGAAGACAGTTTCATAAAGGCTGGTTTGCTTTGCTCAAAACCTCTCCCAGGAGGCAGCATTGTTTTGGGGTTTTTTGGGGGGGAAATGGTCGTATTTTCACTGTAACTCCATAGAAGGCGAAGGAGGCTCAAGTGGTTAAATAATGGCAACATGGGACAAAGATTTGTTGGGGTTTAGTTGTTGGGTTGGTTTGTTGTGTTTGATTTTTTTCCTTTGGATCAAAATTTTCTGTTTCACATGACTTGGATCAAATACTTTTAATAATTTCCTTCTGGTTTGGGTCCTGAACTGCAGACCCCAGTGTGCTATTCAAACATATTTGGAACGTCTCGCCATTAATGGAATGACAATATACTTCTTTTTTTTGTTTGTTTGTTTTTCCACAGCCTGTCTGGTGTGAGTGACCCAGTCAGAGGGATCTTGGCAGGTACATGAATGTTTAATTTCTTTCTCTATATGCTGTGAATTGTCCTATGGCCTCCTTTAGACACGAGGAGAGCCTGAGACAACCGAGATCTGTCTGGAGTCCATCTGAAACATCCCACCTCATCACCTGGTCATTCCTTGCAGCCAGCGTGGCCGTGCAGAGGGGTGGGTCAGTGTTTGGTGCACCGGTTTGCTTAATGGGGATGTTTGCTCTCATCCCACTCCAGTTCCTGGTGCACTGGGGCCAATGGCAAGGGACGTGGACAGCCTGGCTCTGTGCATGAAGGCACTGCTCTGCCAGGAGATGTTCTGGCTGGACCCCACCGTGCCCCCCATCCCCTTCGATGAGGAGGTGAGTCCTTAGGTCAGCAAGACCTGGTTCTCTCAAGGGTGCTCACACGCTCAACATTTGTGTTCTCTAAGGGTCCAGTTATCTGCACGCTGCTGGTTTCCAGTAATCACCAGCAATCCACGAGAACTTGTACTTCTTTTGCTCTCACTAAACTGTGCTGTTCACGCTGCTAGTGGCAGAAGTTCTCTCACTGGGAGCCACCAGCTCCTTGCTGGCCACGTGAGACCGTGGAGCATGATCAGACGGGGAGCACAGCGCTACTGGTGCATCTGGAGCCGTGAGAGTTCAGATATATTGGATGTGACCAGACTAATAGTGCCAAAGTGGACATCCCTCACAATCTAACCCCAGCCCCCCCAGCCCCTCTGATACCTGAGGAGCAGCTGGAACACAACGGGGGTTTATTTTCTGCCAAATTACTTTACCCTGTTATGCGACGTACCCCCCAGCGGGGTTGGAAATGCTTAACTGGTGTGTCTTTTTTGCTCCAGGTGTACTCCAGCTCTGCTCCCCTGCGGGTCGGGTACTACGACACAGATGGCTACTTCCCACTGCCCCCCTGCATGCGGCGGGCGGTGCAGGAAACCAGGGGGGCTCTGCAGGCAGCTGGCCACGAGGTGAGAGCAGCTCTCCCCAAGGTGCCCTCAGCATTGCTCCTCGCTGCTGAGATCACCCAAAAGTAAACCAGACATAGCCCCCAGGAGCCGTTGTGGGATAGAGGACGTACCAGAGTGTCCCGGTTTAGGGTCAGGGCAGCCCCTTAGGCCTGTGACAGCCCCTCTCTGTTAACCCCCCTCCCTCCCCAGAGGGGAGGAGAAAGGGAATGAGGGAGAGAGACTCAGCCAGGAGAGAAGGGAACTGGGACAGCTTGACTGGAAATGAAAATAACAAAAATGGAATATATACAAATATATACAAACCCAGTACCCAACCCAACCCCCCCAGTCCTGTCACTGTCACCACTGGTGCTGTGGAGCAGGCACCGGGGCAGTCCCAGACTGGGTCC
>JAAGNO010029521.1:9266-27618 GCA_033439905.1 Ceryle rudis
TAATAGCCTTTCTTTTCCCCAGTCCCTACATAGGTGCAGGAGTATGGCTGCTGGCAGAGATGGTATGCAAAACTGCAAGGCCAGGTCTCAAAAAAACAAGTGGTTGGAGAATTTTACTGAGATCAAGGAAATTTGAACAAGAAGGAAGAGGAGGGGCGTGCACCTTCACATGGAAGCATCTCAATAGTAAAACTAGCTGAAGAGACAGAAAAAAATGAGACACTCCCTGATTCAGAGGAGGCCTTCTGCTGAGGTACTGATTGGGTAGTGGGCTGGAGGGGAGACAATTCTAGAATAAGGGCCAGAGGCCAGGGAGAGGGAAGGATAGAATGGGAGAAACTTCCTCTGTCCCAATAGAAGGGAAAAAGGAGTCTGAGATGAAGACATGGGTCAGCTGTGGATGGAAGAGATAAGACAAATTGCCTCCTAAGAGAAATGACAGACTATGCCCACCAACTCTGGGCATGCCACAAGAGACACTTCACAGCTTTACCTTACCTCTCCAAACCAGCTGCTGGGCACAAGGCACCGAAGTTCGTGTTGTACAGAAGTGCAAGGGCGCCTGCCCACTCATTGAAAAGCAGTTCAGTTTAGCTCCGTGGTTGCAAAGGATCTTGAGACACTCGACATTTTCTACCTCGCATGCTACGTGGATTGCAGCTTTTCCATTGGGCCGGCAGTTGATTGTAGCTTTGTGATTGAGAAGGACCGAAAGACTCTCCAGATGTCCATACATGACAGCTAGATGAAGGCCAGTTGCCCAGGATATTTTTAATTTGTAGCTAGGCAACCAGTACCCTGCACAAAGTGAAAATGTTTAACCATCCTTGACAAAAGACTTTTCTTTGGACTACTCACCTACTGAGAATAACTAAGGGGGAAGGAAGGGTTGGAGTTTCTCTTTGATTTACTCTAATTTTAACAGCTTAATGCTCACAAAGTTGTCTCAAGCATAACTTCATTTTCCTTAAGCACTTCTACTATATGTGTTAAATATCCTGCCCTTTGGAGATATAATTCCCATGTAGTTGTGCTCTGAAAGCAGCTTTTGTTTTTCTTGTGGCCTGTGTAGACTAGAAAAAAAAAATTAATTTCTTAGAGCATTTGAAATACCACCAGCCAAAAATTAGGGGGGAAATGGGATCTTCAGTCTGTCAATAGCTGAACAAAGGTAGCATTGGAATAAAAATGCAGCATTTACTTAGGCCAGTGCCTCAACAGATAGCTCATCCTACTGTTTCTGTGTGGGAAATGGCAGGATCTTGCATGGCAGGAGCTGGATTCAGACCTCCAGAGATGCATTGCACATAGATGACCCCTGGTAATGTGGCTGCAGCTGTATCACAGACCTCCCGCCACCTACTGCCCCTGAGAGGCATGGAGTCAGGAGTTTGGACGCTGATCTAAATTAGGTTGAACAGCCAAACAGAAATAGTGATACTTGAGCATGAAATTTAACTCCAAAATATTTGGATTTTTCTCTAAACATTTTGGATTTTTGTTTTTTGACTTACAAACAAGTGCAAGACCAAATAAAACTTAAATAAATGTCCCCAAAATAGGACTACATGCTTAATGATTGCACAGAGACAGTCTCAGAAGTGATTACTATAATCATTATTAAAAAAAAAAAAAAAAGATAAAAAATTGTAATAATGTGGAGAAGAACAGGAGAAATCTAAAACTACTTCTTTTCCCTTTTTTTAGGTACAGCAGCTACATCTTAGGTAGAATGGGCCTATATATGTTTCTTGGTTTACCTAGTTCTCCTTGGACAAATGTCTGGTTGAATAGTGTTATCATGTAAAAGCCAAAGAAAAAAATACTGATTATGTATAATGAGTTCAAATTAATTCAGAACTGTATTTTTAAATCTCTAGTTCTATAAAGTTTTTCAACATTAATGTCATATAGATACAGTTTTTACATTATTCATGTGTGTTGTATCCTTGGGAGGCTTTGTTCAGCTTGCCTGTCTCTTTGGATGGAAACATGAAAAAGCCATGGTGCACACAAAGTCAGTGTCTTTGGGAGCTCCCAGCCTCTTTGGAAGGTAGGAAGCAATGCCACTCCGTCACCCATGGCATCTCTTTTTCACTCCATCACTTAGGGCTGTGGCAAAACTCAGGCTGTCTGAACGGGGGCATGGCGGGGCCTGATTTGTCTCCCCTCTCCTTTCTCAAGGAAGTCTCCGTCTCATATCACTGTTACCTCCTGGGATTCAGAATAAAAGCAAAATATGCACAAGAATCGATAGAGTACCTCCTGCCCTTCAGATGAAGTGAACACACTGCTGTGATTTAGGCCACAGGGTGCATTTACATCTCTACTTTTTGGAGAAAGAAGAGACTTCTCCAAAAGAGACAGGTTAAAGCTGGCAGTTAAATGATCTACTATTAAAAATCTATGCATTAATTCTCTAGTCCCAAACCACAACCAGAATGTACCTCAGCCTGCTTAGGAGAGAATAAAAGGTATTTTAAGATACATTCATCGCTCCATGGCTTAGTTCAGACACTGTCCCCAAGGGAATCACATCACGACTGCATCATCCTCACCCTAATGAAATCAAAAGGACAGGAGCTAGTCATAAAATAGGAGATAAACACAGAAAAGGACAAGAAGTGGGATGTTGTCCCTTCTTTATGCCACAGAAAAGAAAGCACATTTGCTGTGCTGCTGGGACTAGAGATGCTTATCTATACATAGGATTAACTTCTGGCAGAGGCTCATCATTACTGTTTTCTAGATACATACAATGAGTCTGTCAGAAAGTAGGTCATGAAGTATGTTGATTTTAGCAGAGAGCAAACTGGGCTTATTGCTTTAAGTTGTAAGTTTTTGGAAACTCAACCCATGTCTGGCTGAGAACTGGTTTGGGCTTTCTACACTCCAGAAGACATGTCTCTTCTGATTGTGTTTTTCCAGATGATTTTTCTGTTTTGATAAACAAGCACATCCTCACTTTCTGGCAGTTTGAAAAAGAAATCTCCTCCCATCCAGCAACATCCAAGGTCTGCAGGATTTCCTTAGCGTTCATGAGCTAGGGAGAATTCACACTACAACTACTGTAAATTAAAAATGGAAGACACTGAATATTTTATGTTTCTAAATGGTCTGTATCTGTGCTGGGTACATGCACGAAATGTCTATACCACCATTAGCCTGCATGTGCCTATTCTGGATTTGCCCCTGAGTTCTCTGTGAGGAAATGGCAAAGGACTCCTCTTTCTGGACTCCCTTGAAGCTGCAGCAGCTGCCTCAGCAGCACAGAGGCTCAGGCTGGTCTCTGGCCTGCCCTCCATCAGGCTCAGTGGGTACAGCTGATAAGGTCCCCTGCTGCGGTGACCACGGCCATATGAACCTACTGAGACATTACTGCCTGTGAATCAGCTTACACTGCAGCTTCAGAAGAGATAAAAGGCCACCATTTCTTGAAAGTCACTCAAACCCATCTACTTTCTGGCTGGTGAATGCTGTCACATTTACCTTGTTTGTAGGATGCCAGAATCAGGTTTTCATCTTCCACTTCAAACACCGTGTCCACGTCTATTTTCTTCTGGCTCAAGAGCTCTTCCAGTGTTTGAAAGTCATTAGACTTCAGGGCTTCGAGAAAAGCCTTTTTCACCAACTTTGCAGCTGCAGCTCGAGTAGTTTTCCCCTCCGTATTCTGTCCCTCTTTGTATGTCTCCTCCAGATCCATTTCCAAATGTATTTGTTTGTGCTGTGAAGAGGGGTACACTGAGGTCCCTATACCACAGTTGCATGCTGAAGTTCCTGAAGACCAGAAGGTAATTTTATCACTCAGTCATGCTGATCTGCTTGTTCTATTTATATGAGGAGCATTTCAAGCATTGAAATGCCACTCTTAGATATCACCACACTGTTTTTATGAAAGCAAGGACAGACACACTAGCAATAACACCAAAATAAGAGTTATTTCCATGAGCTTTACACACATTAAGCTTCATTAACCACATGGTTACCCTCTGCTCCTGACATACACTTACCTTAAAAGTTACTAGTCCTAGGTGCTGTTTCTTAGCTGGAGAAGCACTCAGTTCTTTTCATAGTTACCGTTGCTGATTTATTGACTGCAATGGGATGTGATGCTCTGCTTGCAGATGCCTTTTAACTAGTGCATTTTAGAAAAGAAAAAAATCCCCAGGGCACTTTTCCTGTGGGAAGTAGCTCCATATTCCTTGGGACAGCATTTGGCATGGTGATCCTAGTTTCAATCCTCCAGGCATCAGGCAGGCCTCCACAAGAGCCTCTCACCACTCAGGTCTCAAAGGTACCCTGATCTATAAAAGACCCAAGGCATCATTGTGTTGTTCTGGACTGGTCTCCTGTACAGTAACCTGAGCAGCAGGATTACCCTAGTGTACTCAGGGACCACAAACAGTGCTCCTAGGAAGGAGAGATGTTGGGACGAGGGGCCTGCAGAGCTGTACAGCCATGTTATGGGGTGGGGGATCTCACGCAGCACAGGGGGCTAAGGTGAGTTAACTCAGGTGCAAGCAGAGGAGGCTGCATGGGCCCATAGTCTCTTTTCCTTCCCCTGCTCATCCTTCATCTAAATTCAGACCTTCTCCCTCACAGCCCCATCACCCACTGAACACTTTCCCCTCCCTCCCTTTTCCTTCTGTCTTTGCCACTCCTGTCCCTGTGCTGACAGCACTCTGTGAAGACACAAGCCCACACATGGCTAGGCATGAGTTGCTGCCATGCATCATATAGAAGTGGTTCACACCTGCACCTACTTGGGCTGTTGGATGAAACCATAGCTATAAGGACACTATTGAGACTTTCCACCTTTGATTTAAATCACCCAGAAAAGCAGATGCCACCACAACCATTAAGAAGAAATTTCCATATTTATCCTTCCTGGGAGTTTGGCTGCCAGGTGGGCTGATGGGGAGATATGAGCCAAGTCAGAGCAGCCTCTGTGCTCATAGGGCTTCCAGGGGCCAGGCTCATAGGTTTTCCTCTGGGAGCCCCATAAGGACCTGCAGACCTCCATCCATGGGAATTCTCAGCAGCTCTCTCCTAGAAACAGGGCTCAACGTGTTACAGGACAGCAGTTCATGGAGAACCGTGAAATTTGTGAGTTCCTTCTACCTATACATAAGGAAAAACTTCTTTACTATGAGGGTGATGGAGCACTGGAATGGGCTGCCCGGAGAGGCTGTGGAGTCTCCTTCTCTGAAGACTTTCAAAACCCACCTGGATGTGTTCCTGTGCAACCTGCTCTAGGTGAGCCTGTTTTAGCAGTGGGCTTGGACTAGATCTCCAGAGGTCCCTTCCAACCTCTACCACTTTCTGATTCTATTTACTTTGGGATGAAGAATACTTTGTAAAAACTACTTCCCTGCACTTTGTAATAGACACGGTGAGAAGGAAAATGGCTTGCCCTGGTGCTATAGGTCCCAGGCAGCTCATCTGGGTCTTTTTAGGCTTACTTAGGAGGAGAGTCAGCATCATGCTCTCCATACCTTTTACATTCCCTCCTGTATGACTGCATCCCTCTTAGTTTGTTACTTTCAGTAGTGGATGACTCCACTTTACGCTTTAAAAAAAGTGTTAATTCTTGTATAGCATGAGCAGAGGGACAAGATGTGAACTCCAGGTCTTATGGGCTTCTTGTTACCTGCGTCTTATTTTTTAAACTGCTATATTCCTGAAAAGTCATGGATACACAAAGCACTGATATGTGTCTGCAATCTTTACCTCAGCTACACTTTTTAATTTGAAATGGACTAACTTTTCATCTATGATATTTCATAAATAGTATTAGATGACTCAAGGACATTCACTGTAGCTGAAAAGATCATGCCAGTACATCTCTATGCTTGTCTGCTTCTTGAAGGCTGAGATGCAGACGCACATTGCTGTAACAGACTACTGCACATCTACTGTTACATTGTGCTTGCTCCTGGTTGACAATCAAGGTGAGTAATTTGTGACAGCTTGGCCCACAGTGAAAGAGAAAGCTGCTTAAAATTACCTTTACTTTAAAATTATAATGATGGTCCAAGAGCATGCACAAGCACCTCAGACCAGATGATGCACTACAACTTGTTCACCTTCAGCAGTTTGTGTGGCCCTATTCTGACTCTCACAGAAATTTTTCTTAGCATTAATAAGCTTAAAAAAGAAAAAGAAAAAACAATTATAGATACCTTCAGCTGTCCTGGTTTGAGAGAGAACAGAATTAATTCTCTTCAATGATTTTAATTTTCAGCTCAGTACTTCTAACTAACTGCACTGTCTGAAGTCAGCAGCCTGTTTTCACAGACAGTGTCTGCTGCTGGCAGTGGTAACACCCCACATTTAGAGTTACTACCAAGGACTGGTGTGCAGACCAAGGCCACTGCTGGATCTCCTGCACCACATTGGGGGTGCAGGAAAGTGAAAGGCTGCACCTGCAGGGAGCAGGTGACCCCAAACTGACCAACGAGGTATTCCAGCTCATAGACATCATATTCGGTATGAAGGGATCTGGAGGGTCTATCTCTGTGGGGGGCTCCCAGGCTCTTCTCCCCTCTTGGACTGCTTTGCCAGCTTTGCTTGGCTTGGATCAGGTCCTCTTTAGGTTCCTTCCTCAGAGCATCCAAGGAGGACTCTGTCCATTCTGCCTTCGATCCCAATCGGTGTGTTCCTGAATCCAGTAGCAGAATCCAGCTCCTGAACACAGCTCCCGTCTGCTGTGGGTCCCAGGCTGGGACTCCCCCGGTGTCTGCTCCACAGCATCAGTGGTGACAGTGATGTAATTACCATCGGGGGCAGTTGGGTTCCATACTGGTTTTGTACACATTTGTATATATTCCATTTTCATTATTATTATTTTAATTTTAATTAAAGCTGTTCTAGGTTCCTTTTCTAATCGCTGTCTCTCTCCCTTATTCCCTTTCTCTTCCTCTGTGGGGAGGGAGGGGGGTTAACAGAGAGCATCTGTTACTGGTCTAAGGGGCCACCTGACCCTAAACCATGACAGCAGCCTTTATAGTTAGTGTTTTCCTGTAAGCTGTATTTGGGTCTAATCTTGAAAAAAACTACTCGTATGAATGCACTGGTAGTTTCAGTACAATTACATACAAAATGAGGAAATGAGTTTATGTTTTGCATTGACAATCAATCACAGAAAGTTAGGTTGACTTTTGAAAGCATGACATAAGAATTTTTATTAATTTGCCTGAAGTATAGTAAAAATATATTTAAGAATACATAAATACTGCGAGTCGTTGAAGCAAAGGGATGAATATTTACTATGTATCCATATTTTTGCCGAGTGATTTCCTAAATGTCTCCCCCACCTTACCACAAGGTGGCAGTTGGAGTTTGAAAGTCAAAACTGATGTTCTCCAAGCCCCAAGGCTGCCAAATATTTTGAACATCTCACTGTGAAACAATAGTTCATCCTTTGTTTAATATAAATAACAGTACCAGCATTTGTAATATTTATAGGTTAGATTTGAGGCCACTGTGCTGGGCACTGTATCCACTAAGAAAACCTGTTTTCCACATTTAAGATAACTGTCTAAATTACACAACTAATGCAAAGGCACATTTTTTCCTGGGGAGACAGCTCCTGCCCCCAAGCTTTCTTTCTGCTCCACACAGTGCCACACATCATGCTCCTGTTCACAGGACAAGCTGCAGGCACACAAACACCTGCGCCTCATGGGGAAAGGCTGGACCTGCCCCACGTAAGCAGGACAGAAGAACCAGGTGTGAAGGGGCAGAGCAAGCAAGAGAAGAGCAGACAATGCTCTTGGGGTGCACACTGCTTTCCACTTCAGGTGATGGGACCATCATCACTGGCTTCAGATGGGCTGCTGAGTACACTCTCAATCAGGGTTACCACAGGTTTGTTCCAAAGCCCACTGAAGTCAAGAGAAGTATTTCCACTGATTTCAGTGGGCTGTGTCATTCACTAGGTTGGGCAGCAAGCAGCAAAGCCGAGCTGGGTAAAGCTGCCTGAAGGTGAGTGCATGAACACCATCGGGGTGGTATTAGGAGAAGGATGTTTGGTGGCTCGGGAAAGTGTATGAAAATCAGACTTGTGACTGCTCATAGAAGACAAAGACAGCCTTCCAGAGAAAATGAGAGAAGACGTGCAGAGTTTGTCTCCCGAGGACATAGGGCCTCTCCACTGGCTCTTGCTGATGCAGAGCAATGATCTGGAAGCTACGTAACTCACAGCAGTGCTGGGAACAGAGCTCAAGTAGAGTTTCAGAGGTGAAAAATCAGCATCCTAAATCCTACACTGGGACAGGCAGAAAACCATCAAAAGGAGAAATGCTCCAGCAGAATGGTGGTGATGCAACTGGAGCAGTGGCGTTGTTCCTGGCTGCACTAGAGAAAAGCCTGGCAGTTGCCTGGCAGCTCCCTGCTAGCCAGCCTGTTCTGCAGCAATCCTGGCCCAAAGGCAGCACCGGTGGGAGTCAGTGCAAAGGGCAGTAACAGATGCAAGGGCACCTACGTGCAGCTTTTGCAAGGCTGCTACAAAAGTTCTCTTCCTCAATTACAGAGGGTCCCTTGGAACATTGCCTGAAACCTCCAGCTCTGAGCCTTGCAGCACTGCTTTGGCATGCTTGGCTACTGAGGTTTCAGCTCTGCCCGTTCCTCCCCTCAGCAGGTCGCTGGCTAGAGTGGGTTGCTTAAGTAGTAGTAACGCAGCCTCCATGTGAAGCAGTTTGTACTGCTCATAAGCCTTACGTGTTAAGGAAGGAAATTTACTGAACATCAGATCTGTGGTCCTGAAGCGATAAATGGATCCTTGAGTTAATCCCACACTTTGATCTCTTCTGAACAGCGCACACTTGTAAAAACACTGTTGCAGGAGTGATCACACTCCCCTCACTTCGCTGTGGGCATTACAGCATCTGCAGCATCAGGCCAAGTCTGCCAAGCCACTGCTCACTCTGTGAGCTTTCTATATCCCATGTGTTTCCAAGTATATATCCTTGTTTCTTCTTGACAGCTCTCAGTTCCCAAGCTGGATTAAGCACAGCCCTCTTACTTATTCATATCACACATCTTTTTGCTAATATTAATATTGACTTTTTTTTTTTTCACTGTTGTACATTTTTCTACCTACAAAATCTACATTTTAGCCATTGCTATATTTTATCTGATTTTCTTCTTCCAGGATGCTGACTCTGAGTGTGAAGATTACATAAATCTTTGTCATGCTTCTTGCTTTATTTCTCCGAAGAAAAGAAATCTCTTTAGCTGTGCCAGGTACAAACTATTTTCTCCAGGTGCTCAGCTGCAAATCACCTTTTGACAAAAGCTGTCTCTGTAAATTCATCCCTGTGACTGGTTAAACTGAAACCTTCTTAGTATCAGTAGTTTGGAATCCTCCTCTTGTTCTTTGTTGCAGCATTTCACTTTTGTGCTCATTTGCTAGGAATGGGGGAGAAAAATAGTCCCAGATACTCAAAGGCATTTAGACATAAAACTCCCAAATCCTTGGAAGTCAAATTCCTAGAAGCTGGGGACCCATTTACCTGTGAGAGTCTGGGTCTTCTGGTTTTGTTTACAGTAAAGCAAGTATAATTTAGAAATACGGATCAAGTGAAGTGCTTAAGCCTTAAGGTACATGTATGTTACAAAACCAAAGGGCGATGCCAACAGTGCTAAATGTTCGTCTCATGAAACTTCATGTCTAAGACTTCATGCCAAAAGCTTAGCCCATCCTTCCACAGCTTGTGTTTTGGCTTTCATGCCAGCTGTTCCATCTGCAGCCCCAGGGATCTCTTTTTTCATTTCTGCATATTGTTCCAATTCCTGCTATCAATGTATTTATTAGGATGTTCAGAAGCTCAGGTTTGGATTAGCTATTGATGTTAGGATGTTAGCTGTTAAACTTAGGATGCTTTAAAATGAGGAATAATATCTCAAAAAGTACTACTAAGGTAATAAAATTAATAGTTTGCTGTCCTATAAAAACTATACATAAAATGCACTTTTTTTTTCAGGAGAGTTAAAAGAAATACCATCTTTATCCAGATATGTTTGTAGGTTCTCTGATTCGAAGAGGCATGAGTATTATAAAGAGGATTCATGTACACAGACAGAAATTAAAATCAGCTGGACAGTATTTTCAAGGCATGGAAAAAACAAATCTTGCCTATGTATGCTTAGTGAAAAATTCTTCTCATAATTTTTGCAGCTTAATATCATCATATCTGCCAGTAGTTAAAACAGTAGGATTTTGCAGCCAAACTTAAAATGTGAATCTCTTCCACTTCTTTCCTCCTGATAAAGTGAGCATGGACTATGGGTTTAAATTAAGCCTGTGGAAAGCAGGTCTTTAAAGACAAGTGTTCCTTCACAGCAGTGAGACAAAAATAATTCATTGCCCATAGAAAGAGCCCCAGAGGCGGCTGTGCCTCTTCTACCCTCTCTCATGCCCGGCTGCCTGTTTCTTGGAACTGCTCCCTGGCAGGGCTGGCCAGGGCTGAACTCCAACAGCAGCTGGCTGAAGGTGAGACATCCTTATCAGGCTTTACTGAGCAACTTTTGCCTTGCCTGCTGAAGTGACATCTGTGCAGAGCTGAGGTGTTGTATGTGAGATGGTTCCTGTATATTAAATTGTTTCCTATCTGTTAAATATGTATCAAATAAAGTGATGGCGTTTTAGGATAGGCAAACAGCTAAAGTGTGAAAGGATCTCCAGTTTTGCAAGTGCTCTAAAATGCTGGTCTTTTTGGATCAAAATGCCTATGTATGAAGGAATATGAACCCACTCAGTGGAAGCTGTACTGATACTCTTTGAACAACAATCAAGCAGATAACTGTTTTCTGGCCTAGCAATAAGACTATTCTTGCTCTGAAGGACCGAATTTGAAGCAATGTCAAAATCAAGCATGTGGAAGAATCTGCCAAAAGGGTGGAACATGTGGAGAGGGAAGAGGAGATAGCACAAAATAAGCAGCGTGTCACAAACAAGGCTGGACACAGTGGTGAGTCAGACAGGGAGAGTGCAGGTCTGTGTTCACTCCAAAATCACCCTGTGCCCATGTGGCTGTGTCAGTGGTTTTGATTATTGTTTTCAATCTCCCCTGTTGCCTGTGCTTCCCACCCTTCCTGATAAATCACTCACTGATAAATAGCAGCTGTTTGTTGTATTTCTAAGGCACATAAGCTGTTAAGCTTGCTCCTTCGGAGTATTGCCATCTACCTTCCCTGAACGTGACAGACCAAATCCTTAGGTGCAGAAATGACAATATAGCTAGAATCACAGAATCGTAGAATCATTAAGGTTAGAAATGACCTACAAGATCATCAAGTCCAACTGTCTACTAAACATTACCATGAACACTACACCATATCCTGAAGTTATGTTTCTCTAAATCAGAATGTGCATAATAGATGCTGGATTTACAGGTATGATACTGGATAAATCTTGCTCCAACTGCAGGACTTCAAGCTCTTATTGACAGACATCCAAAATTTGTGTGAATGATGCAAGGCTGGCTTGGCCTCGATGCCTTTGTGAGACGTGCAGAGCAAAGTGGGTAAGTGAATCACCTCTGTTAGAGTTCAGGTTGTATGAACAAATTCTTACATCATGGAATAAGCTCAAGATGTCGATTCCTCTACCTGAGTCCATTAGTATAAAAGCTAAGAAAACAAGAGCAAATATTTATCATCTAAGCTTACAGTTGCCTTGATTTACACCAGTTATTAAGAGACTCCCTGAGGTAAGAAAATAACTAATGTTACTGTTTACCCCCTGAGCATCTGAATGACAGAACTAGTAATATGGTAAAAATATCGTCATCTCATAGCTATTTATATTTTGATTCTCTGTGTATTGGTGTTTCTAACATTGTGTAGAATACCTATTGTAAAATTATATTCACTTTAATGAAATCTGAGTTCATTTACTAGATAAGTAAGGAAAAATATACTTGCAGTATTAAAAGCATTTTATTTCCATTTAAAAATCTGTTGCCATAGTGACCAATCGCAACTTTCTCAGTAGCTTTGTCTAGGAATTGGATGTAGGCTTTATTTTTGCTTTGTTCTATTTTTTCTCCTGCATTCTCTGGGCCAAGTCCTTATTTAACCCATTTTTATTCTTTTCATAGAATGTCCTTTTCCAACCATATTCTCAATTAAGTTAGTAAGAGTTCTGGCTGAGTCTAAAATAAAGATCATCACCTGGGCTCTTCCTTTTAAATGGTTATGTAAGAAACAGGAAAATACAATGCTGCACACTGTGAGCTTTCTTTATCATCAACGGATCACCCAGATCTAATATAAGAAGGAGTCGTGAAGCCTTGGGAGTCTGATACCTTTTAGTATCGATATAATAGTCATGTCAAAGATACAGTGAACTGCATCTAAAACTGAAAGACACTTGGAGAAAAGCCTTGATATTTCAAGATTCTTTATAACCAAATCTTTAAAAAACTCAACCCACTTATCATTCTGTTGCAGCCCAAATCTTGTCAATAATGTACTTCCATCTGAGAAATGGTGAATGGTGGTGTTTAGATAACTTTTTGTAAGTTGCAGCTTTATGACAGTATATTCAGTTTTCACATCAGCTTTACTAGACAGGTTTGAAATTTCAGAAAACAAATCCCGACACAGAAAAAAACAAACAATACTTGTGTAAAGTTCTTCCCACTGAAAGCAATTATAAGGATATGTCATTCCTCCTGCTTGTACTTAGGCGGGTTCGCAGGCTGGGTTTGCCATATAACTGCCAAATATCTTTTAAGACTGCAATTACTCAAAGCTGCCAAGAAATGTGAGCAAAGTTGATTTTGTTGCTTTTCATGCACTAACTCTTCTATCTTACTGTCTTAGCCTCTAAGTTACTTCTCCTGATAGGGCTGCTTTCCATGCTAAAGGAAAGGGCTGGTAGTTGCAAAGCTGCTCGCAGTTGCTCTGTACACTGCTAATGAAATGTATGGTTTGGATGTGTGTGTATATATCTAATATATTTATTAGGCATTTATCTATGTATATGATTTCCTTTCCACAGCAATGTTGGCTTCTCTCTGCATCTGTGATTCCCTCACTAGTAAGGGAGAAACCTCGGTTCAACGTCCCTGAGCCCCCTCACAATACCCCTGGCTTCTTCCTTCATGACTACAGCTGAAAATGAAGCTGGACATGAAGTGATTTACTTGGTAAGGGTGTGTGCCTCAGCCTGCTCAGTAAACACAGGGTGATGAGGCCAAACAGAACTACCAAACTTATGGTGCTATCTCCCCTGGAGATAAGGATGTTTATTTGGGTCTCTATGCTACTTGTGGCCGTCTGAAACCCCAATCATTCCAGCCACACATAGCATACAGTCCTAATCCACTTGTAGAGTTTCAGGCTATGGCTACCATCCCTCCAAATGAGAAGTATGAAGTGCTTTCCACAGCATTAGAATTGATAATTATTCCACTAGAAGAGTCTGGTTTGAAGGTCTCTTTACCTTTGTGTCATGTAAGAGCCTGCATCACCAACATTTACACTCATTTATTTGAAGCAACTCCAGTAATACCAGTACCAGGACTTGGAGCCGTAAGATAAGGTTCAATTAATCTTCGCAGTGTTATACTGATGTAAAACTGAAAGTAGGCTAAGGTGTACCTGTGGGATAGTCCAGAAAGTGAGAAACCAGGTGTAGGAAACATAGCTCCTGAAGCAATGTGCACTTCTGTGTTTGTTCTACACTTCCATTTCATCTTATTTTCTTTATGCTTCATGGTGCCAATACAGTTTAAGAAGCCCACATTTTATAAATAAACTTTGTGTACTAAAAATCTTAATCATGCTTGTATTTTGCTGTAGCATAAACCATCGGAGCATAGTGTGTATAATAGTTTTACTTGTTTGTTACTGTATTTATAAATCAAGGCTATTTCCTCCCTTTCTTTGTATTAAAGCATTTTGAAAGATGTTGAATTTCTAAGTCTCACTTTGTATCTTTTTACTGAGATATTGTATCCTGAAAATTCAGCTCTTTTTTTGCTTCTTCTCTGAGAAATTTCCCTGATATTTGCAACACATAAATAAATAGGTGTTGCACTGTGTAATGATTAATTGGGCATTTCCCTCTTAGTCCTTTTTTGTGTCATTGGGTTGCTCCACTTCGGTGAGAGTCTGCAACGTCATCAGTACATCATCCTTAACACAGCAGCCAGCAGTAGGCCACTTGTGAAACTCATGCCACTGTTGAGTGCTAGATGCCTGCCTGTAAGGTTGCATGGGACTGTACTTCACCTCCTACCCCAGAACACAACCACATGCAATGCTTTGCCTGTTACACACACTAATGCTCACACGAGTGTATCTAAGCCTGCAAGAGTCTTTGGCAGTGGTTAATAGTTGACAGTGGTTCATATCTCAGCATTCAGGACATTCTCCTGACTTTTTTTTTCTAACGTGCGAGGTCATGGAAGTAGTACATGCAGACAGGGCTGAGACTCGGAGCAAATGCTGTTTATTGCCTGAGAGCCCTATTGTACAGAAGAGTGATAATGACAGGAACATGGCTCTCCTTTACTAGTGTTTGAAGTCAGGAACTTCCTTCATTTAAACACAGCTTTAATCTTTCAAAAGCCACGTGGCCTTCTCCCTCCTTTGAACAACGATTATCTGTAACAGTGTTTGAGGAGTTTGATGCCAAGGTAGCAGAATTTCACCTTCAAGACTTAAACACTGTATTGCCACTACCGGCAATAGTAGTGCTTCTGCCTGAAAAAAAGCATTATTTGCTTTACATTTGTGACAAAGCTGAGCTGTGGCAATGCAATCGAAGCCATCAATAATATTCAGCTCACCCAGCACACTGTTAGCAGCAAAGGGCAAATTGCCTGGGAGGACCTCTCTGACTTTCTCTTTAGTCTGGCATCTCTCCAGATTAGAAATTCTGTCACCTGTAGAATAATTAAAGCAGGTCACTCCACTGTGGCTTCCAGGTGTAGCAAGGAGCGCTGCTGCATAAATGACAGTAAACAAGAGTTGAGCTAGGACATAGCCTTGCTTAGAGCTGGTTTTGACAGTGACATGTTCTGACATCTTGTCATCACTGAGAACCTTCGCATTATCTTACACCATAGTGAAATAACTAAAATATGCTAACAAAACTATTTGGCCATCCAAATGTATGCAGATGCCTCTGGGTTGCTTGTGACTGACAGTGCTGGAGTCTTTAGTTAGTTCTGCAAAGGCCAGGTAGAGACCTTTGCTCACTTTGTAGTAGGACAAGGCTAAAAGCCAGAGTGTTTCTTCAAGAGCCTTTTCAACACCCTGACCAACAAATCCATTGATGTAATTTTGACAGATTTTTCTCAGCAGTTGAGAAAATCAATATACCTTGGTGTAACTGCAGGAATGTTTTTACCTTTTTCTTTGTAAAAGGCACTATGCATCTGTATTCCTGAACTCCTCAAGGTACCATCTCTTTATTCAAGGATTGTGGTGAACTCCAGTTTTCTAACTAGTTGGTGACACATATAGTGGTAAGGTGTGAGCAAGGACTTTGCCTTAGCCTGTGGCAACTGCTCAGCATCTGCAGGAATCTCTGCTCCCTGCTTTTGAATGAGGAGCTGAGAAGTGACTTTTAATTCTAGCAGAGCTGAAGAATGCAGAGTTTAAGAAATTGCTGAGGTCTTTGAGCAAGCCATCTGCAATTTCCCTTTGCTCAGTTAACAGGGTTAAAATGGTTTTAGGCCACAGCCTTCGTAGAGGATCTTGTAATTTCTATGATCAGCAGCTTTTGAAGCTTTTCCCCTCATCTTCCAGTATGCAAACCATTGACTTTGCTTGTGATTTCTGCCTGGTTTTATGGTAAGCATCTTCATTTCATGACGATTTTTATTTTTACCTGAGACTGACGCAGCACCCTCATGTCAGCAGCAATCTGATGGGTGTCCCTTTTCATTAACCCAGTCCTAAGATTTGCATTTGACAACAAGTTTGGTTTAAGATCTCCTTAGACTCTCTTAAACTTTCCACACTGCTGACATCTGCTTGTTTCTACAGCTAAACTATAACAACATTGAGGTTGGTCTCCAGTTGCTTCCTTATGTCTGCCTTATCTTCATGGCCACATGTCCTCTTCTGAAATTGAAGCAGCATTCATAAAGCAGCTCTGGGTCAATGAGCTCTGTCTGACTCCATAGCTTGGGTCCCTCAACACCCTCCATAGTCTGAAGGATCTAATTAATACCATCACATCTGCATTGCAGGCTTCTGCCTTTAGTCAGATCAGCCACCCAGAAGTTCTCTAGAATAATATTCTAACCTTTAATCTTTAATGTGAATCCGTAGTAAACGCTTCAGCAATGCTGATATTGGTGAATTTACTTTAGATTAACATTAGTATAAAAGAAAACAAAATCTGGATATAAAGAGAATTTCAGCTTTTAAAAGTTGGTTAGGGAAAACATGTTGTTCCATTAATGACTAGAGAATGATGCATTTTGAAATAGTTTGTTGTGAAATCCAAATCTGAGTGTATGTAGCTTCTGTATTGTATCTCTTATAAAAGATGATGATACGTGACAGAGGAGCACATGTAAAGGGCATATGTTTCACAAGGGAAAGATTTAAAACCTCCAAAGTATTTCATAGAAAGTATTCCCTTTATCTTCAGCCATATAGACACTACCTTTTATTTTCTTAGGAAGTTGTCCAACTTTCCTCTGTTGTGAATGGAGAGAGAGTGAGGCTGGGTATCTACAGAGTGCTGTAGTCCTACTTCACCTGTGCTCCTCCCCATGGAATAAATACAACCTTGGACATGGTAACAGAGGGCTGCTCTTCTTTCCTTGTCTGTAGAGTCTAAATGGCTAAAATAGAATGTCTTATCCTCTCTCCCTGCTCTGCTCCCTTCATCCACTTCATCCACTCCCTCTACAGCTAATTTTGTGCACACAATTCATTCTTGCTTTTAGTCATTATACATATATGTCATATACATGACAGGAGGTCACTCCCAGATTTCTCCGAGTGCCCCAAAGGCAAAGAGCTGAGGGGGATTTGTAACAGACTGAAGAGCAGCCATGTATTTTCTACTACTGCTGCAGCTACTCAGCAGCCATCCAGTGGGGTGCTGAGCAGGAGAGGTCAAAGTGGAAGTTGGCAGTGCCACAAGGCAGACCCCAGGCTGGCTGGGATCATGCTGATAAGCTGCTGTGAAAATCAGGGTCTTTCTTCAGTTAAGGGTGACTTGATGAGTAGAGATTTGAAGGGAGAATCACTCTATCCACCTTCAGGCATCTACAGATCAGATTTCTGCATTTGAATTAGTCACTGTAGGCTCCTTTCCAGTGAGTTCAGAGAAATGGCCACTTCTTAGGGAAGTTTTCTTCATCTGTTTTAAGTACCTTTCATATGAATTGTTACCTCAAAGTAACTGTTTTCCTGCCCTAACTGTACTGGGTGCCTAGGTGTCTTGACATCAGAGAAAACTGTGGTAAAAATACAACTCACTTCAAGGGAAGACAGGAAGACGCTCGAAAAATAGATCTATTATGTGTTACTAAGTACGTAAAGCTCATCATACTGAGATGAAAATAACTAGGGTCTGGGAAAGAAACAGAGGATTTATCCAACTTGCCCTTCCATTTCCTTATGCTTCCCTATGGCCCTGCCTATCACCTCTGTTGGCTGTTGAGCTAGATGAACACTTGGTCTGACACAGTATGGCCACTCTTGCAATCTCATGACCAGCTCTGATGTCTCCACCTCCCCTGTAGATAAAATACATCTTATCAGATGAATTGCACTCACGTTGTGCCAAAGTTGAGACCCAGATGGTAAGCAGTATGTGCTCTTGTAAATTAAACTGTGGGATAAACAAATACATGAAAAATACTATGCCAGCAAAGAGGTACTGCAGTAACCTAATAAATCATTCTTGTGTAAGCCAGCAAAATTTGGGGGGTTTTGTTCATGGGTTGGTCTACACAATACCAGGCCTGCTGGTAACAGGTGCACCTCTTTCAAAGGGGGAAAGGGATTTTTGTACACAATCTGTCAGGGTTCACTGAAAGAGGTTTAAATTAGATTTGAAGGGGGGAGGGATAAAACCAGGCTTTCCAGAGATAAGCCTGGGGGCAACACATCAATGTTTGAGGGATGATGTGCCAGTGAGGTCCTTTGGTCAGTTGTCTCAGTGGAGGTAGGGGTTGGAGATGCATGTAGCAGCAAATACACAAGGGTTATTGATGTGCTAGAAACCATGGAAGTGTCTGAGAATGGTCACATAGGAGCTAGGGCTTCCCCCCCGCCCCCCCCCCCCCCCCCCACCCCCCCCCAACCCCAGCCACCCAACAACCGCACCACAGCACCCGCCCCCCAACCAATCACCCCCAACGACGAG
>JAAGNO010029522.1:0-13076 GCA_033439905.1 Ceryle rudis
AATCATTTGGGTTGGAAAAGATATTTAGATTATCAAGTCCAACCAGTACAGAGTATTATTTATTAAGCTACGGAATTTATGATTTATTATATTAATTTGAATATTTGTGTATTATAGCCATAAGAGATTTAAAGTTGAAGGGAAAATATGGTTTATAGCAAAAAATCACTGTGGAACCTGAGCACCATACAGAAGAGCAGGAGGTGGAATTTAATTACCCAATCTACATCCTTAGAAAGCATCTGTTTTCCTCTTAAGTTGCTCCCAAGTGCTTGTGTAGCCCCAACACAACCACAGGCGTTTGTGTCCCCACCTCCTCCCCATGAGTGCCACCCAACCTGGCAGCCGCTGGGGGGGAAAGCCACCGGCGAGGACAGCAGCAGTGGAGGGCACAGAGCCACTCCGAACACCCCGATGCTCTTCATTGGCAGCGGTGTCACAGCTCACTCGTAGAATTGTTACCCTAATGGAAAGGACGGCCTTTGGAAATGAACAGCATTGAGAAAAAGAGGATAAAATTAATGAGATAATAGCCGGGCCAAGGACCCGAAGAATACACCAGCCCCCTCAACATGAGGGGCTTGTAATTCCCTTTCTGCTGCACAAGCCCGCGGATCTAAAGAGTCCTGCCGTCCATCCAGAAGGCCCGCTCCGGCAGGAAATTTCATTAACGCTGGAAAATAGGAAAGGTATTAAGCGTGGATAATGAAGGCCAGAGTGTGAACAGTGCCTTAAGATAGTCTTCTTTCTAGCCTTTGTAATGGGAGGCATGAACTTTCCCTTCAAATCCATTTCTAATCCATTTGAAATACTACAGCAAATTATCTTCCCTTCAGCCCGAAAGCGGCCAGCCAATTTACTCCGAATAGAAGTGACAATGCTACAGAATTTATCGCCATAACCTTGACTACACAAGGTTGAGGGTTGTCTTTCCCCCACCCCCAGGGTGGACAGGGGAAGAAACATTTCTAATGAAAAGGGGGTAGAGGAACACTATAAAAATGTTGAAAAACAGCGTCGGAGCTGTCGGAAGTCCAACATCAACACCAGGGCAGAGCATGATGGGACATGTCCCAGTGACAGGACAAGAGGAAATGACCTCAAGTTGCACCTGAGGAGATTTAGGTGGACCTGAGGAAGAATTTCTTCATAGATGTGGTTGTCAAGCTTGGTCCAGGTTGCCCAGGGCAGTGGTGGAGTCCTCATCCCTGGAGGGGTTTCAAAGGCGTGGAGATGTGGTGCTGAGGGACATGGTTTTTTAGTGGTAACCTGGCAGTGCAGGGGGAACGGTTGGATTTGATGATTTTTAATGATTCTATGTGTTTTGTGGTAAAAATGGTACAAGTGGAGGTCCTGAGCTGATAAAACACTCTGCATGTTGAGATTTGGGCTCTTTTCTTCCATCCCTCAAAGCAGTGGTAACTTTGCCAAAGTCTGTCAATTTCAAATTGGTGCTTCAAAGATGTTTGTGTTGAACAAGTCTTATTTTTCTTCTTTTCTTTCCCGTGGCCAAACACCGAGCTGTGTCCTTCCTCCTGTTTTCTCTGCTTGACCAACTTCACGTTGCTTGGAGAGCGGAAATGCTGGGTCCTTCCTCCAGCCTTTTCTTCAAAACCAACTTACATGGCTTGGGAAATGGAAATGTTTCTTCCAATAGAGTGGTAAACCAAAAACTGGAGCAAGGGGTAAAAAAGAGCTCAGAACGACAACATGGAGCCTACAGTCAGATGGTGGCCAACCGCTGAAGCCTCAACACACCTTCCTTGCCTCCAAGTACAGCAAAGGTGCTCAAAACGGAAGGAATCCACCACAACTTCAGCCAGAAGCCAGCAAGCACTGCTAACAAAATACACTCCCTTCTTAAGTCAATCAGAAAAGCAACACAAGGGAGATTTTCCAAGCCAACATGTCAAGGGAGAGTTCCAGATAAGGATGACTTGCCCCAGAACGCAAGAGCTGTAGGAGATGCTTGGATTTAACACCTACAAGCTATGCACACAACACACAAGACTATCTGATTAAAGAAAAAAAACCCACAAACCCCAACAAACACCCATGTTTGAAATATTAGAATCTCTGAGGTATATAAATGAAGCGGAGACCCAAGAGCAGAGCAAGAGCATCCCAACGGCATTTCAGGCAGCTGAAACGGAGAGGATTTCCTGGCGCTGGCGGCGATACAAGTGGTTCTTAAAAGCTGGTTTTCTTTTACTTCCGGATATCTTTAGGCTTAGCTTATTTTATTTATTTATTTTTAAGTAATCCTTACATAGTAAGAAATCACATTTGCATGCTGGCATTTGATTCCCGAGGAAAAAGCGGATCATAACCGGGGCAACAGTTACAGATGACACTGGGGAACAGCAAGGCAGGAAGGACCTTGTCTGCCGCAAGCCTCCCAGGTAGCAATGCGGAAAAACTGATTTGGGAGAAAGAGTCTCAAAAAAACCCCAGTATCTTTGTTCCTTAGCACAGGAGCAGAACGAAACACAGGAATTAGGTTTAAAAGCGTTCTCTAGCAGGCCAATCCTCCAAAGTCCCCTTGGAAGCTGCTCCAATCTTCCAAAACGTCTCTATCCTCACCCACCAGCTGCTTTAGGACCCCAAACCTCCGGAAGAAAAAGCAAGTAATTCCATTCAAATGTTTGATTTACAGACTTTATATCAACATCACTGCTTTCTTCTGAAAAATAAAAAGGTCAAATCTCAAATAAACCCTTCCTACTGTAAGACCTAATTCATTTAAAGAACCCGATTTAGGTTATTCATGTAATTCAGCTCACCAGCGTTGATATTCGTGGCTGAAAAAGTGATCAGAAATTAAAAACCAGAAAAGCAGGTGTCCTCTTCCAATATACAAACCTAACTGCTGGGGATCCATTAGTGTTAAATATGTAGTGACCAGCAATAACCTGTTAGTTTATCCATAAACAATTCTCCACTTTTAATCATTAGTCCTAATTATGAAACAAACTCTTAAAAAAAATAATATTTCAATTTGTTTCAATTGAATCTGAATCTCCATTCAAATGCAGCTTAATGTTAATCACGAGAGGAAAAAAAATAATAATCCAGTGCAGATCTCATTTACAATTTTCAAAACCTGGGAAAAATTATGAACCTCGATGAGTACCCATTAAACCCCCTAATTACCTAAATAAAGATGGACCTGCCTAATAAATTCTCCTGACTTGCAAAAGAAAAATGGTTTCAAGTATATTCTCACGGTTATCAACCAACGAGGAGAAAGATTCCTCCCCAAAAACAGTCAGTGAATAAAGACAGGAAGCAAGACTAGACCTGATGATTGAAATCAAGGGTCTCCATCTTGAGGCTTTCAATCCTAATTAACCTCAGCAATTAAATCAGAGTGAGCTGCAGTGGTCATGGCCACCTGTGAAGGGCTGATGGTATAGGGATGGGATCACTCGACTAGTGGGTAGCGCTGATGCATGACGATGGAGAAGCAGATCACCAGCCACCATGACACGGAATCACTATGGTGGAAAACACCTTTAAGGTCAAGTCCAACCATTATCTGATTCTACCAGGGCCACTACTACACCAGAACCTTAAGCACCATATCTAGACAGCTTTTAAATACACCCAGTGATGGTGATTCAATCACTTCCCTGGGCAGCCTGTCCCAGTCTTTGATAACCCTTTCAGTATAGAAGTTTTTCCCAATGTCAAACCTAAACCTCAGTTGGTGCAACTTGAGGCCATTTCATCTTGTCCTATCAGTTGTGACTTGTGAGAAGAGATCAACACCCACCTCTCTACAGCCTCCTGTCAGGGAGTTGTAGAGAGTGAAACGGTCTCCCCTGAGCTTCCTTTTCTTCAGACTAAACAGCCCCAGGTCCCTCAGCCACTACTCATAAGACTTGTTCTCCAGACCCTCCACCAGCTTCACCGCCCTTCTCTTGACCCGCTCCAGCACCTCAATGTCTTTCTTATACTCTGGCACCCAAAACTGAATCCAGTACCCAAGGTGCAGCCTCACAAAGTCAATTTGTGCCATTTACAGCAAGACTGAGACAGTGAGCTCCCTCAGTAGCCCCAGCAGCACAGGCCCTTCTCCTCCCCTGGCCATTACCATCTTTGCCCGTGCCACACTCATCACCATAAAAGCTCTAAGACCAACAGCAAAGCCACAACGACTGTCGGCAAACACCTCCAACTGCCTTACAAATGTTCCATATTTTCTCCATGTATGTAAAAGCATTTGGCTTTTTCTGTGGGCTGCTGCCAATGCTATTATCAAAGGTATCTAAATGGGTTTCTTCTTCACTGTTCAACCCACTACTTCATCCTGCAACCATGACCATCGCAGCCACTTTTATGGCTGTATGTTGTATGCAACATTGGATTATACTGGCAACACAGGGTTGTTGAGGGCTTTTTAATAATTTCCCCAAATGCCCACATCCCATTGACATGACACCTCTTCCCAGGCCTCTCAGAGGCTGGAGAAGTTCCCTCCTCAAATAATTACACTTGGAAAGACCCAAATATGGAAATAACCCAGTCTTCTTGCAATGATTTCTCAAAGGGCTGGAAGACTTAGAGCCAAGCTTTTGCGAAACTGATGGAAAATATTTCATAGAGTGGTTTAGGTTTGAAGGAACCTTAAAATCATCTCGTTCCAAACCCCTGCCATGGGCAGGGCCACCTTTCACTAGAGCAGGTTGCTCAAAGTCCCATCCAACCTGGCCTCGAACACCTCCAGTGATGGGACATTCACAACTTCTCTGGGCAACCTGGTCCACTATCTTTATAAAATGGGTTTTTTTTCAGTTGTTAAGCCAAAATGAAGTTGAGACCAGAGCAACTGCATCAGTCTTCATGGCAAAGGACTAGACCAGGTCATAAGAAGACGATGACATTTCTGAGCCAGCAGCAGGAGCACGAGCACCGGGGCAGCAATGGCAATATCTAATGATTTAGACTTTACAAGGTTTGAGAAAGGAGATGGGACACCTCTTGGAAATGCCCAGGCTTGGTGGCTTAGCAAGGGGGAATTATAGATGTGGTGAACCCCAAAATCAGCTAACATAAGCGTGACACCCTAGCGTTACATCCATGGGGTACCTCTGCATTCTGCTTTGCCTGGGTACCTCTGTAAGTATTTGGAGACAAAGACAAGCCCTCAAGTCCCCATCCCTACAAGCCAGCCAGTAACCAGATAAGAACAGCTCCAGGTAGAGATGATGATGGTGTGAACCAAGGAAGCTTTTGCTGTGGGCTTGTAACAGCTGAGAGAAGGGAAGAAACAGCAGAAATTATTTGAAGTTCCTGACTTGTTCCTAGGTTCAGCCTCTGCTCCAAGAGTCTTTGTCATCCTTTTCTCTGGACCACTTCTCTCCTCTGAAGCTAAAGAACCAGGAAAAGGCCAAGATCTATGCAGAGTCCTTGTAGGACTCAGGTGCAGGACACATGCCCATAAGCACACCTTTGCATTTTGACAGGTGAGATCTGACAGGTCTCCAGAGGCCTCCGGCTTTTCATCCCACAGTCAGTGCCAGCTCTCCAAGGTAGGGTCACTGTGGGGTGCATGCTGAGAAGCTGTTGCAGAGCCAAGCACATGAGCTCACTTCACAGCTGGTTTGGGGACAGTCCTGGACCCTGAAGGGCAGCTAACACAGGGTCCCTCTACCTGCCCCAGAAAAATCCCCAGTACCCAGCAGCAGCTCTCTCTGGGTGCGAGACCTGTTCAACACCCCCCATTTTGAGCAGTTTTAATTTTCACTCCATGCAAGAGCAATGCTGGTGTTTCCTCACCACCCACACACAGTGGCCTGGGAGAAGGATTGTGCACAGATATGTCCCTGGTGTCATAAATCCTACTCTGAGTTAAGGATTAAAACTGGGAGTATTAGGTCTGTAAAAAAGCCTAATTAAGCCCAAAGAAAAAGACATAGTTTGGGCTATACATGGTTCATAAGCAAGTCAGAAGCCACCTCATGTCTTCCTTTCCCTCAGAGCCCTGAGCAGGAGCACGAGTTTGAGGGAAGGATGGTGCTGCCCTCACCCAAGGACCTTCACTGGCCAAACACCACAAATGAACAGCTTTTATTGAATCATGGAATGGTTTGGGATTGAACGGACCTTCAAAGATCAGCCAGGTCAACCCTCCTGTGGTTGGAGGGTTGGGGGAAAGGGACATGGGTACAAGTTACTCTTGGGGAGATTCTGATTAGACACAAGAGGAAAATTTTTCACAAGAACAACCAGATATTGGAATCTCCCAAGGAAAGGGGTGAAGTGCCCAACAGAGGACACTCTGAACATTCAGCTAGACAGGTTGCTAGGCCAGCTTGTTGAGACCAGGCTTTTGCCAAGAAAGGTTGGACCAGACAATCCTTGAGGTCCCTTCTAACCTGGTATTCTATGATTCTATGACATCACCCACTGTGTCAGGTTGCTCAAAGCCTTGTCTGACCTGACCTTGAACACTTCCAGGGATGTGGCATTCACAGCTTCTCTTGGGAACATAGGTCAGTGTCTCACCATTGTCAGCATCAAAGGTTTCTTCCTTCTCTTGTCTAAATCTCCCTCTTGAGTTTAAAACCATCACATTTAAAACCATCAAGTCTGTCCCCATCTTTCTTGTAGCCCCCTGTAAGTACTGAAAGGTCACAATAAGGTCTTCCTGGAGCCTTTGAACAAGCTGAATACCCCCAACTATCTCAGCCTGGCCTCACAGTAGAGAGGTTCCAGCCCTCACATCATCTCTGTGGCCTCCTCTGGCCCCACTCCAACAGGTCCCTATCTGTCCTGTGCTGAGGACTCAGTGCTGGGGAAAGCACTATCACATCAGGACTTTACAAAACACAGAGGAGATACAATTACCATCTCAAGGAGCTTGCGGCAGTGGTAAGAGAGGAGAGTTCTTCTCCCTGCTCAGAATCACTCCTGTTCACTAGTTCACTGCTGTTGTTGGCAACCACATTCAATCTGAAGAGAGATGAACAGCCTGGCCACAAAACCAGCTCCACATACCATGCATGGAGAACAGAGGAAAGCATCTGTCTTGTGACCTGCTTCATTGAAGGACCACATGAGATGGGCAGGGATGGATCAAGCTCTTTCAGAGCAGCTCAACAGCTGAAGCTGGGCTGTCCAGAGGGCAGTCTGGAGAGCACTAAAAAAGGTGCAATCACATAGCCTGTTTCACCTACAGATGACTTCAAAAGCCGCTTTGCTATCCCAGCAGATCATGTCCTCCTTTTCTTTTACCCACCTTCTAGTCATCTAAAGTATTTGCTATTTGAGGGCTGCCCACAGAGGTTGTGGAGTCTCCTTCTCTGGAGAGATTCCAAACTCTCCTGCATATACACCCTGCTCTAGGTGAACCTAATGTAGCAAGACAGGTTGGACAAGATGATCTCCAGAGGTCCCTTCCAACCCCACCATTCTGCAGTTCTATTCCCTGACTCCTCTAGGCAAGCAGCATGGTGGGATGCTCATTCAGAGGAGGGTCCTGGACCAGGAACAGGTAACAGGCATGGCCATCATACTTTGCAATCATCTTCCTGTAAGAGCAAGCAATGGACTTTTCTACAAGCTAGATGAAACTCAGGGAAGAGAAGAGGGATTTTAATAAACGTAGGCCAAAAAGTTTGCTACCTAATTAACCAAGAAAGACAAATAGAAGCATCCTGCAACCTTGTCATCAACCCTAGATTGCTTTGAGATACCACAAGGGACCACACAAGACCACGATAAAAACAAAGGCAGATGGATTTTTGCTTTCAGGGTCTTAAACCCCACACTCTAAAGACATTGCATTCATTCACCTGGTGCCTCTTCCAAGCTAGAAAACTGGTTTAGATTCCCAAAGTCAAAGCACCAAGAGCCATCTTGGACAACACGTCACATTGTGTGAACATAGATACCTCAAAACCATTGGTCCAGGCACACTCAATCCAATCTCATTAAGCCATTTGAAATCATTTGCATAGATTTTACACAGAGAAAGAAATCCAGCACATGCTGGATTTTGAGTCACTTCGGATGTCCCCTCTCCACTGAAATAGGTGTAAAGATCCCAGTTTGGGTTGAATTGGACCAATTGCCTGTGTAACATTTGGCACCAAGTCATATCCAAGTGTAGGCTGAGCCTCACTTGATGTCTCAACGTCTCAATCAAGAAAATCATGATGTCCATCAAGAGAAACAAGATGTCTCAATCTTTCTAGGGAAGATCAAAGAAAGGAGCTGGTATGTTGAGCACCAACATCTACCCCAAGGCTGTATCTGGTTACAGTATCACTAGTAGGTCAGTGACCACCAAAGAGCACAGAGAGGTTAATGACTTGAGCAGCAACAACAGAGTGAAAGAAGGAAATAACCTTTAATGTCCCATGACATGTTTAGCCTCCCAGCAACTGGTGTTTCCTCTTCAGACCCTTAATTTTCAACTATTATGGAAGACAGCAGCATGTCAGCCTCTGCACACTTCCCATCCCAATGCTGGCAGGCTAGGGGAGACGTTTACTGACCAGGAGGGACTCGGGGTTAATTATTTAATACCATTTTTCACATTTCCTCCAACTAAAGGAATGAAATGATTCTGCATAAAGGCTCAGGGCACTATAGCCGGTCCCACCTCTGTGTCCACCTCATCCTCTCAGATTAGGAACTTTGTAGGTTTTAGTAATTTAATTTCTTCCCTTTACAAGCTAGAAAAAAAGACTTATTCATGCCCAAATGAGCTCGCAAGTAAAGGATTTGATGGGATAGCAAGATAAGAAGAAAAATCCATCAACACCAGTAAGAAAGACGATGGAAGGTGGTCCAAGCATGACAGCTTCCTACCATCCTCAGCAAGTGCAGGAGAGCATCAGACAAGGGGACGTTCAAAGAGGCTCAGCTAATGATGCCAGGAAGGGGCCAGCAAGTGCCAACATCAAGAAATGGTAGGATATTTAAGAAGCTAATGAAGGATATTGTGGTCATCAGGTTGAGGGATGTGATTGTCCCCCTCTACTCAGCTCTCCTGAAACCCCACCTGGAGCACTGCATCCAGCTCTGGGGTCCCCAGCATAAGAAGGACATGGTTCTGCTCAGGAAGGTCCAGAGAAGAACACAAAGATGATCAAGGGGCTGAAGCACCTCCCCTGTGAGGACAGGCTGAGAGAGATGGGGTTGTTCATCCTGGAGAAGAGAAGGCTCCAGCAAGACCTTACAGTGACCTTGCACAGAAAAGTTGTGAATGCTCCATCCCTGTTCAAGGTCAGGCTGGATGGGGCATTGAGCAACCTGATGTAGTGGAAGGTGTCCCTGACCATGGCAGGGGGGTTGGAACTAGGTGATCTTTAAGATCCCTTCCAACCCAAAACATTCTATGATTCTATGAGTCTATGATAACAAGAGAGTTTTCCTGTTATATGTGAAAGATAACTGGAATTGAGTAACCAGATGCTGGTGACAGAGGGACAAATGAAAAGCCACCAGCAGATACAGGCAGAGAACTAATTTAAGATCATAATTGTTACCAGATGCGTTGAAACCCCCATACCTAAAACAAGGTTAAATGAGATTTCCCTGGTGCTCTGGGGTCGTCCTGGCCTTCACACAAGGTTGAATATCATCCATATTGTGCCACCACAAATGTCTCCGCTTGCAGGATCAGAAACCAGCCAAACCCACCCACATCATCACATCAGCCTCACCCATGCAAAGGTGCCCAGCTCTGCCAATTGAACATGTCTTTGCTGAGCTGCCAGTAGGACAATATTACTCTCAGCAGGATGCCGTTTCTGCCTGTAATTCATGTTTCATCACCGTTCCTGAAAGCAAACAGCTGCTGCAGTGTCAATCACTCATCTTCTTGAGGCTCTTCCATTTCTTGGCACTAGACAGGCCTCTTATTTTCTATCTTCTCCCATGGTCAACAACAGTTTGGTTTATTTTACCACCTCATGACCAGAGGGTGTTGGCAAAGACAACTGTGCTCAGACTATTTGCCAGGATTTTAGTTTCACAAGGATTTTGTAGGCAGTGCTTCTGGACAAGACCATGTCTATTCCAATGATTCAGAGGACTCTTCCATTCAGGCAGGGACTAAGCAGGTTACTGCTGAGGTCTCCTGCTCTGCTGGCTACTCTCTCCCATTTCATTGTTCTCCTATTTTTCACAATTTCCAAAATGCTGCCTAAATAATCCATGGGTCCCATTCCCCCTTCATCCTACATGTCCCTGGCTCTTTCTGCTCCTCATGCTTAGACTCTTGTATGCCTCTTCTCCAGACCGTCCAGGTGTTAAAGATACCTTCGCCCCATCTTTCAGAAGTTCATCTTCTGACCAACACTAGATTAAAGCAGCTCTGCTCACTCCTGGCTCATTTAACAGCCCAACTCAAAATCACCTTGCTTGGCTTCTGCTCCAGCAAGGGGTCTGATCCCACCCATGGAGAGCCATTAAAGGATCTTCTGAAACATTTCAAAGTTACTCAAGTTCACCAGAAAAGTCTGCACTATAAAAACATCTCCACTGCTGCATTGGCCTGGAGAAAAGACAAAAGACCGGTTGTAGATGATGTGATTGCCCACATGAAGCTGTTTTCAAGGTAGGTCAACTTTCAGCCGAAAACCCCATGACAGCATCTCGTTAAACCGCTTAAGCTAAGATTGAGAATGGAAATGCTGACAACCCGTAATACACAGCTTTCCAACCCGCCGCTCTAATGCTGCAGCAGATCAGTAATTATACCAGGAAGACTGGGGACCATTGTCCCATTAATTAGATTCTTTTTACCCCCATTAGCTCAGACGATTGGACAAAGTTCATTATGGTTTAATTCTGATTAGCTGAAATGGATCTCTTTCAGCATACAAGACAGGCAGGTGTTAGCAGCTTTAGCACCTAAGTCACGCTCCAGCCGGGCACCCACGCTGCGTGCGACACTGTTTGGGAAGCATCACGTCCCATGTCCATGTGGAATAGGACATTAATGGTCAATCCCCCTGAGGCAATGTCCTACCACCCTCGGTGATGGGCCACAGGGCCCTCCTAAAGGAGAAGGAAAGCAAGAGCAGGTCATAGATCTTCCCTGGGTCCTGGCACAGAAGTGAAACTCCTTCATCTGTTTGTATCAGAGCTTAGCAAATGGGATTTCAGATCCCTGGATGTGCTCCAAGCACAGTGATAGTGCACCTTCCTGATCGCTTTGCTGAAGCATAAAGCTGTAAGAAGAGTCATGCAAAAAAAAAAGGCCAAGAGCCGACACAGCTCGGATCAAAACCGCGCCTTTCCGTACAGCCAGTAGATTGATGATTGAGTAACATCCACGCTGCATAAAGCGGAAGCCAACTTCGGAAATCCCAAACACCAGGCTAATCGCTGAGGATCTAAAACATTCTGACGCTTGCCACAAGAGTCTGACGGCAGCACCTTCAAAGGAAAACAGCCTCAGCTTTCACTGTTTTCCAAAATAAACACCCAAATCCCACTTGAGGCTTTCCCTCCTGCCTGCTTTCCAAAAATACCTGGCATAATTGCTTTTCCCAGGGATGGCTTCTTTTTAAATGCTCTTTTTCTCATGCAGGATATAGGAATAAGTAAGAGGAGCAGCTGATATATTTTAATTAAAGCAAACTAATATCTCAGAGGGGCAGGAGAGCTCAATGGAAAACCGTGTGTCAGGAACTGACTCAGCATGGAAGAGGTTAAAGAAGTTCAGCGGGGCTATGCCTAAGGGAATTATCTGCTGAGAAAACACCAGCTCCTGGCCGGCTCCAGAAAGCTGTCTGAAGACAGCTACAGAGGCTTTTACTAGGGATAGAAAAATATCCATGGAAATGTATTTAAAATTAAAATTCAATTTACCTAACAAGGCATAGAAAACTGAGTATAATAAAATCATGGAATGTTTTGGGTGGAAAGGGGCACTTCAAGGCCACCTTGTCCAACCCCCCTGCAGGGAGCATGGACATCTGCAACTAGAGCAGGTTGCTCAGAGCCCCAGCCAACCTCACCTGGAATGGTCTCAGGGATGGGGCAGCGACCACCTCTCTGGGCACCCTGGGCCAGGGTCTCACCACCCTCAGTGCCAAAAAATTCTTCCTTCTCTCCAGTGTAAATCTCTTTTAGTTTAAAACCATCACCCCTTGATGTTCAGATGCTGCTTCTGATTTTTTTCCTGAATGCTTCTGATTAATTTTTCTCCCTAGAAAGATGGTTGGGCCCACTTTTATATTATCACAAGGACCAAATAACAAACTCACATTTCTCCTGCAGGATTACTTCTCTAAATTTCAAGCAGCTAGTTGTTACACATCTGTGTACATTCCCCCATATTGTGGCTCTGAGGCATCTTTCAGAAGCTGACCCATAAACCAACTCAACTGGAGCAGCGTTGCCTGCTCCGATACCTTACCACGAACTCTTGGCATGCCTGCAATCAAATGATTTAGTGCAGGCAGTAAATATATTAATATAAGTCTTGTGCATGACTGGGTAAGTATATATACTTATATATGTTCATATGTATAATAAATATATACATGTATATTTTATAAACACACATATCTAAAGAATTTAGATCTGCTTCCAAGTGAAAGAAAAAAGGTCCAACACTTCTGAGAGCATCAGGTCTATAAGATACTCACTGGGCAGACACTTAAAGGAAGTCAGCTTGAGCTTGGTATATAGTGGAATGTCTAGAAATGATTCAAAGGCACCCATCAAGGGGCACTGTATTGGTGAGCAATACTAATTGCATTGCCTCCATTACAAATGATATTGCTCCATTATTAAAGGGTCGGGACTATTTTATGGGCTCCCATCTATTCAATTGGTATTTCGATCAATGGATGCATTACAAGCTTTCCCTTTAAGAGCCTAATAAACAACAAGATGGAAAAGAAAATTTGTCGTAAGATGATGCTTTTAAAAATCCATTTCGATGGGAGCTATCGGGACTTTGTGAAGCAGGTTGCAACTGAACCCAAAGAAGTTGAGACGGTCATGCTAGCCCTGTGGAGAAGGACTTGGGGGTGCTGGGAGGTGAGAAGCTGGAGCTGAGCCAGCACCGTGCGCTCACAGCCCAGCAGCCAGTGGCACCCTGGGCT
>JAAGNO010029523.1:0-24700 GCA_033439905.1 Ceryle rudis
CTTTTCATTTACTAGTACCCCCAGGTCTTTTTCCAAAGGACTGCTCTCTAGCATGTCCTCCCACAGCCTATATTGATCATGCTGGTTCCCCTGGCCCAGGTGCAAGACCCTGCACATGAGGTTTACCTGAGCCCACCTCTCCAGCCTGTCCAGGTCCCTCTGGATGGCATCCCATCCCTCTGGCATATCAACTGCACCCCCAGATTAGTATCTTAGTAGTAATCTTGCTGAGGGTGCACTCAATGCCACTGTCTATGTCGTTAATGAAGATATTAAACAACACTGGTCCCAGTATGGACTCTTGAGGGACACCGCTTGTCACATTTTCCATTGAGCCGTTGACCGCTACTCTCTGGCTGCAACCATCCAGACAATTCTTATCCACTGAACAGTCCACCCATCAAACCTGTATTTCTCCAACTTGATAAGGAGGATGTTGTGTCAAAGGCCTTGTCAAAGTCAAGATAGATGATGTCCACAGTTCTTCCCTTGTCCACTGATGATTTGAAGGTTTCCATGTCTAGCATACAGCAAATCCCACTCAGGTGGTCAAACTAGTATAAAATACAGGCACTTCTAAAGCACAAGGTGAATCTTTTACTGAGTAGGCTTAATGTTTGGTGTTTGTTTTGAGTGCATATTTCAGTTACCTGAATAATAATTTGTTTTCAGGCTTCTTTTCTTAATTTGCATCCATAGACATTTATTACAAAAGCAAGCATTTGTTGCTGTAGGTGGTTAGTGCATCTTTTGATTTTAGTGCTTCTATGAGGTCTTCATATCACCCCTTCATCCAGGCATTGCTATACAAATTTGAATCATTTCTCTCTTGTACTGTACTTCATCCAGCACTATAGAGCTACTGGGATCTGCAAGATAACTAAAGATCCTGCAGTTTGTCTACTGTCACATTGTAATTAACACCTGCTTAGTGTTAGAGTCCTATGATTGTATATGTGTTAATTTAGATCTCGGTTTGTCTCCAAAGGGAGCTAAATCTGTCTCTGGTGGAAATGGAGAGAAGTGCATGCTGGGTCCCAATCCCTGCATCCAATCAGGATTCACCCTTAGAGTGCACATGATGAATAAATACAGACTTCAGAATTCAAATCATATTTCATTCTTTTGGCTTCCTACCTAGCACTCACCTTGGAGAACAAACAAACAAACCAGACCAAAAACAAACTGCCAACTTCTTAATGTATGCTCTAGGAGGAGACTGAGCAGAGCAGGAGCCCAAGCAGACCTTCCTTTTGTGCAAGCTGGACACCAGCTGAGGAACCTCTCTGGGTGAAAAGCAGCCTGTCAGTGCCTATGCCATGCAGGCCTTTAAAAGCCAGGACCTTATATAGCACCCCATATCAATTCAGGAGGCAGTGAGAAATGCCAGACATTCCCAGAAACACATACCATGCAGCTAGCAAGCTGCCAAATTCCACACCAACTGTGTGAATTTTTGAGAAGACTTAAGAGAGTCACATACAGGCTGCATTGCAGAAACCTCATACAGAGGGACTGAAACAACATTCTTTATCTCTTATACTATGAACTTATTTCTCTCCAGCTGAAATGTTATTAAAATATAAGCCTTTTAAGAGTCATATATATTAGTGGTGAAGTGCTGGAAAGTTTTCATGGCAAAATATTTTACTGGACCTTAGAAATTTCTTACTGAGAAAAAACCCTGTTCTTAAAGTTGTCCTCACTCCAAGATCCAAAGTTTGGTTATTCATTTTAATTACATTTGGATGAAAAGACAGCCTTAATAATGTAAATGCATGTACTTTTGTCTTTACAGGTATAGAAAGATTGAAACAATAGCACTAATATAATTCTAGGCATTCTCTGTTCACCTTAATTGGAGGAATTAACTTTGAAGATTAAATGCCAATGTTTTTAACCATTTCACCACTACTTGTCATCTCATCACTATCCATCAACTGTAGATTAATGTACCTGTCATGCTATGATGTTTTATTAATTTGAAAGAAGCTTTCACAGAAATATGGCAGCAGGTTAATTTAGAATATGCAAATAACAAAGTAGTTTATTGCATATTCTTTCAATCACTTGGATAATTGGGATTCTGCTGTTGCTCTGGCAAATTAGAATAAATGGTGCTTACACAGCCAACAGCTGAAGAAAAAAAAAAAAGTATTAGACTCCTGGAAAGCAGCTTACTTGCTATGGGTAGGTATTTCTGCAGAGTGAGGTCAGCAGCTCTAGACTTAGAGTGAAAAGTGATGAGACTGGGATGAACCATGTATGCTAAAAATGTTGGTAAATATCCACAGGAAAGTTATTTCAAATATGTTTGTCTGCCAAAATTATATTAAATAAAAACTATTACATGAAAATTAAATATGATTTTTTTAACTAACTGACTACTATTTGAGGAAAGCCAATTTAGAGCTGTGTCAGTGCTTATTTTGAAATCATATTTTTTTGTTTAGTGAGATACCTAAGATGTCTCACATTTTCACTGTGCAGCCATTTCTTTATAAAAGATGTTATCAATATTTAGAAATAACAGGATTTTTATCTCTGGACCTTAAGGTTAAGAAAAATTTTCTCCATATTGCAGATGAAAACTGAAAGGAGGAATTAATGTTATGGTATTCAAAGACAAAAGAAGAAGAAGGTGAAATTATTTACATGTGTTTTCCTCCATTTAGAAACCAAAATTCATTACACTTATTAAAAGAATGGTTTTATTTGCTATGTTTTGTAGAGAAAAAAATATTATTCTGTTTAACTCCAAATTAGAGAAAGTGTCCTTCTCTGAAAGTTTTATGCCTTGAGTGGAAAAAAGACTCTCAGAGTCTCTTGATCACAAGTCCATTTGCTCAGAGTTTTTTCCTGTCTTTAGTCTTGGGTGTAATTTTCAAGAGCTGTGTCCCACTTCATACTCGAGGAGCATCATTCTTCTAACACAGAAAGCTGAAAGTCACAGATATTCACAGAAAGCTGCATTGCTTTCCCACATCTTACAGTTCTGTGACAAAGTAATGAAAAGTCCTTCTAACTTCCCATGCTTTGATATTTTAGTAGCACAACCACTTTTCTTGTTGCTATTTTTTTTTTTTTTTTACATTATTCCATCACATTCAGAACACTGTTGATGAGAAAATAGTGGTTATAAGTTCCACAACAAAGGAAACAGCACTATTCTCTCAGAAAACGGTAACAGGCTATTGTAACTATTATTAATATGTTTGCATTTTTGAAGTCAGACAAAAAGGACTGATTCAAAGCCAGACAATATTCTTTCACCTAAATATTATCACCACGTCTTCTGGATACTGTCACCCTGCAGTTCCCTGCTGTGTGTCTCTTGTACTCACTTGCCAGGTTATGAACGTACAAAATACCTGAGCTGTGCTTCCACATTCAGCTCTGATGATCTCATCAATTATGACACTGAGAAAGGACAGCCTTACTCTCTTGTCCCTCGTTGCCTTGGCCTCCCTTCCTCTGCCTCTACCTGTGGTCTTACAGATTCCCTTCATCCCTTGTGTGAGCTCTAGTGCTCTTCCCAGTCTCGTGTTTAACTAACCATGCAGAAATCTAAACAGTTTCTTCTGGTCAATGAGTTAAATTGATTCTTTGAGAAGTCCAAGACCAGACTGTTTTCCCAGATGATGAGAGAGCTCATTGAAGGACAGAGAGTGGATGGGATCAAGACTTTTCTCTTCCAGTGGTGGCAGGTGGCTATATGCCCATTCTCCCCAGTTTATAAAACCATACCTTTGCTTATAAGATAGTTACATAGAAAGGACTACTTATATTGAAGAACTAAGTCCTAATACTGATACGGATTTCGAAAAAGTAGATCAACCATCCTAGAAAAATATATTTTGTTTGTATAAGATCAGTGTTTGTACTCAAATGCTTTGCTGGCACAGTTGGATCAGTATAGCTCCATCAATACAGCTTTAGCTGAAACTAAATATTTATAATAAAAATGAATTCTGATAAAGCTGAATTTTGTAATGTGCTTACATGAAATTAGGAAAATTTATAACTATCTAGTGATGGGCTGTGTGTATATAGAGGGATATACCCTAATACAGTTTATATTTACAAACATACATATTCCTTATATATGAAAACTTCATCTATATGAGGAATACAATGTGCTCCAATAATTTGCTTGATATGTGGCATGCAAACCTTCAAGTGTAATGACAGAAAGACATTAATCATGCTAGCATAAATGATTCATCCTGCTCTATACAGAATTTCTCTTTTTATAATCTGTTACTTATATTTATTGGTAGGGAAAACAGCAGGCAAGTGAAAAGCTTAAATAGGTGAAGCAGACTGAAATTAATTAAACAGACAGTGCTAGTTGAAGCATCTGCACACTGCAGAGGACCCTGACCTGGGAACTGCACTTACCCTCAGGCCCCATGGCACAGACCCGCTGTCAGATCTAAAGGCCTTTGTTAACAAGAAGCTTATTGGTGAGATCAGTCACAGGGAATCGGTTTTGGTTCATTCCAAGGCAGTGAGGTTTTGTTTGTAGATGTCAGGAGGGATTTAGCAGAGGAGAGGTTATAGAGAAATATCCATAGGATAACTAATTAAATTGAAAGATTTCCTTCCCAAGTTGGAGGAAGATGCTTAGGTTCCAGGGACTCACAGCCCTGGAAGTCACATGGATCATTCTGAGACTTTCCCATCACATCAGAGGCAACGGCTGCTCAAGGTGTAAGCAAAAGTATTTACCCTTATCAGAGGTTCCACTGGCCTAACCTGAGGAGAAACATATTTTCTTTCAAAAACAAGCAAACATATAGCACATGAGTATGAAAGGATTTTACCAGTATACTGTTTAGAAAATAATCCAATAGTATTAGAAGCAAGTATTTGAGCAACTTGAATGAACATGGACATATAGGTTGGTATGAGTTATGCTTACTCTAAAAACAGAGTAAATACATTTTAAAATAAAGAAGCTTTGCAAAATTATGACTAAAAATCCCCTCTGAGACTGTAAAATATTTGGGGTAATAAGAACCAATATACTGCCCAACAAAGCTACATAGTTTGCTGCTGCAATATGCTGGTTTGCTTTGTTTTCCAGAAAGGGAGAAGAAAACCTTTTCCTTGTTAATTATTCCTTTGCTTGATGCTTCAGTGACTGAAAAGGAAGCTTTTAAGAGGCTTGCAATGCTGAAGTTGTTAACCTCTATGGCACAGACCATACACCATCACACACCTTTTGCAAAGGGATAGTGTAAGTACAAGAGCATAGAAAGTGAAAAAGCTATGTTCATGTCTTGCTGTTAAACTTGTCCACCTAGTGTAAAAGTTTCTTCTTGCTGATTGTCATTGGAATGTAAGTTTTCTAAGTACTATAGAGATGTTCTAAGAAGATTTAATTGAAAAAGAAATTACAAATAATGTTCTCCTAAAGACTGATATTCGTCTATATTGGCCAGAACCAATGCTTTAGAATAACGACTAAGTGAATGATTCAGGTATAAAATCAACCAAAATTTGAGATTTACTTAAAATCAGAAAATACTAGATTTTTATTTTTATTTTTTTTTCAAATCAGTAACACTGTGGGCTGTATAGCATTTACAGTTTTACAACGCTGAACTACTGAGAATAACTATGATTAATATCTGCTACCAATTTGGTGCACCCAAGTTATAGAACTGACTGTTTGTATTCCCATCAGTTTGTTGTACTCAAAATGATATGGCCAAAAGAAACACACCATACATATGCAAAGCAAATAATTTACTGTTGGTCTAACTGAAGTATTAACAGCCTAACAGAAGAATTATTATTAGTCCAGCTGCAATAATACTAAGATAGTTCAAACTCACACTTTCTAGTGTCTACCCATTTCTCTGATGTTACACTCACTCTTATAAGGCCAATGGCTTTAGTCGGGGGAGATGTCGTGTGTGTAGCTGTTAGCATCTTTGCTTGGAGGACTATGGTGCTTGTGCTGGTGGTTTCCTTTCCTCTAGAATCTGTTTGGAGTCACTTTCATCTGTTAGCTGACTTGGTCTACACCTCACTCTTTTTTTATTTGTCTGTAAATTAATTTTACATCCAACTTTACTTTATAAGATATGTGTTGTATATTTGTACTTTGTTCTCTTTGTTATTTCTGAAGCTACTTATACCTTACCCCTGAGTTCATGCTTTCGATGACCAGTAATTGACCGCTGGTGAATTGTTTCCAACCTTGGGCCTCCGGTATCAATCTGTGTCTGTTCTTCAATGTCTTTCACATCATCCATGCCTTTCCTCCTCAGCCCACCACAGCTGCATTTTATTCTAGATTCAAAGACAGTTCATTCTGCATGGAAAGACCACTTGATATTATGATATATATGATATTAGTATCTATTAGTTAGAAATATACATACATATAACAAAAAGTGTAACACTGCTCCACTGTGCAAAACAAAGGAAAAGCTAAAACACTGTAAGTAACAGTTACCTGATAATTAGATAATTGCTGTTACAAGCTAAAAGAAATTTCTAGGCAGACCAAGCGAAGTCCTGACAAAGCCTGACAGGTCTTAATGGCTGTGCTGTTTGCTTAGCACCCAGCCTGTGACCTATTGCAAGCAATGGCAGCACCACATTTGCTGCTGTACAAGGTACATATCCGTCATCTGTATTTCCTTTTACAATCCCTGTTTTTACTGAACATTAGCTACTACTTGTTAAAGCTTCCCGCAGAGGCCTTATAAAAAAAGAATGTTTCTCATTACAGTGAAATGTCTCTTTTAATAAGGAACAACATGCTACCCTCCAAGTAGTCTTGAAATAGCGTCTTTCATGGAAATATGGAACCATCTGTCTGACAATAACACTTCATGCGACCTTACAAAAAAAGCAACCTAAAAATACATGTGAATTATGATACATAATTTTCTGAGTGTAAATTGATTCTTTTGTGGTAGATCACTTGTGATACTCAAGTAAACTTCTCCCTGTTCATACATGTGCCATTCGCTTCCAGTTCTTCTGGTTTGTCTCCAAGTCTCTTCACAAATATCATCTACCACCTTTGACATGCTGTTCTCACTCAGCCCTCTGCTTTCTGGAATATAATTTCTTTCATTATTACTTTTCCACTTCCCTTCATATAGCTCCTCCTTTCAAGGTTATCCCTGTTCAATAAACTTAGTTCTTCCCATGTACTATCACATGCCAGTAGGTCTCGGTTGCCACCACATCCAATCTGTTGTAGTACAATCTTGCTGTTGAACAGATTTACAAAGCATGACTCCCTGCTTACAGTATTATCCTGAGACAACATTGAGTACCTCCAAACACATAACAGCATACTATAGGAAGCTGTGAATGAAACCCATGTATAAATATGCAACAAATGTCTTGAGTAAATTAAGTTAATGCTGAAGTAGTTGCACAAGAGCAATATACTAGGAAAACAGAGTGTTACAAGAAAGAATTTAAAAATTACTATTTTAGTTGCTTTTACAATTACAGATAATTGCAGGTATTATTAATAACAATATAGCATGTGTTACATCAGACTTCAGAGGGCGACAGGTAGATGTCTGCATCTGAGATAGCCATCCTCAGATCTCTATAAAAGAAATAGAGTTTTTATTTATTTGAAGTTTATATTCTAATATAAAAAGACTTGTGACCATAACTCCCTTGGCTGTGTCACGTAATCTTCTCTGACTGTAGAGGAAAGCTAAGGTGAATTGTTCCCCACAGATGTCAACAACAGGGACACGTAAAGTTAATTAAATTAATATCTTACCCAAATGGCTACAATCAATAAGAAAATGAGTCTTGTCATGTAAACTAAGATGACATGGCATAAACATCTTAAAGGAATAGAGAAAATTTAACCAAGTCCAAAAAGGATTTTAACTACTTTTACACGGACATTAGTAAGATCTGCCACAATCTGAAAATGACATATTCATCTTGGAAGCGGAAGAGGCACCTTCGCAGCAGAGATGCTGAGAACAAGAACTACTCATATGATCAAAGTATCAGTAAAGTCATTAAGTAAAGCTACAATTTCAGATACTCAGTAAGAAATAAATGCATTCTTTCATGTACCAGCTAACCAAATCTTAAGATCTGTCCTTGACCTTCTGATTTATGGGTTTAACCTTGGACAAAATGATTTTATGAAGATTGGTCTCTGTTGTTGCTGTAGTTGATTTTTAGGCATCATTTACCTACAATGATATTGCTAGAATAACAACAAAGGATTTCCAAATCCAAGAATTTATTCTTTAATCAGCAGAGTTTTGTTTAATCCAGAGAAAAGTCCCTCCCTGTAACTTGCCTGTGTATGTGGAAAGGCTGCACCAATTTAACCTGATTCCTACTGTCAAATTTCATCCTCCTGTACAGAAGACATAATACTTTTTTTCTGTCTTTCCCAAAGGAAAAGTATGCTTCTCCATGTATTCTCACCATATGATCACTTTCTAATGAACATTTTGGCCTTTAATCTCAGTGTTCAGTATTGCTAAATCCAAATATCTCAGAAACTGGGCATTAACGTCACACCTTTCCCACTTCCCCTCCTCCCCCCTCCCAGTTATAATCACAAGACACAAGATTATTTGTAATTCACGTCAGTTGCTTTTTACCTTAGAGATAGATATATGGGCCTTGCTTTGAAAATATGAGGGGTTTATTTTTCTTCTTTTTTCTTTTTTTTTTTTTCTTTATATTGTCCCAAAATTTCAAAATCTTCTTTCTTAAAAAAAAAATAAATTCTGGAGACTAAAGGATTTTCTTTTTCCCAGGCTGTTCCGAGGCTTCTTCCCTCACTGTAGATGAGTCCAGGGAGAAATTACTCCTTTACTGACACTTTGTGGAATGTGTCTACATGACTCTCTTACTCATTCAACCTCTTCAGTTTTACAAACAAAACTGTTCTCCATGGTTAGCAATAGAGAGGAATCAATTATAATACAGGTTCTGATACATCTCCAACATTCCTACTTTCCACTCTATGAAAAATAAGAATGTTGTGAATATAATAGAAAGAAATAGATCCAAGTTATTATAACAGGTCACCAAGGAAATAATAAAAAAAAAAAATAAAAGCAGATGCAACTCCAAGCACAAGTCCATAGATTTCTGTTCTGGTTTTACATTTTTGTAATCTCTGTGAAGATACTGCATAATCAGTCCTTTTAGATTAACTAGGAAGCATCCTTTTTTATAAGCATATTAGACATATTAATGCATTTTCTCTGTGCACACTAGAGCATACAGATGTTGGAGAAATCTCCTGTTTTCATGGAAGTATACAGGCTGCCTCCTGTGAATAATAGATTGCTCTGTGCCATCACAGAAGCCGCTAATCAGGCTGTATAAATGTAGACTTTGAAAATTAAAACCCAATAGAGTGATATGTCCTTCAGTTAGGCATTATATTTTTCTGGTCTACTTTAAATTCTTAAACTAATGATAGAGAATTTTAATAATAATGGAATTCCAATATGATATTACAGTGGTATAACTTTGGGAAAGAGAGAATGTGGAACCTGATTGAGTCAAAAATACATTCTGCTGCGAGTATATTATTCAACTCTTCCCACAGACCAAATTGCAAATCAGACTCAGTAATGGCCAGGAAAGAGAATCTGGCTCACTTGCTCCAGATATTTTAAACCACTGCAAATTACCAGTTCTCTGTTAATGTACCATTTCAGAGCTGATGACTAATGTGTTATAGTCTGGATTGCTGTTTCTGCTGATTTTCATCCCTTCTACTTTTTGTTTCCTCTGCAGTGCAGGGAGGAATGAGGGAATAAATATATATTACAATAATATTTATTATGTATGCATAGCCTCAATATTCACGACCTATGCAGAAGATACTTCCATTATCTAATGGATAATCTGCCATTATTCCAAAGCCTAGCTCCAGTTAACTTTACAGTTATTTTGAAAATCTTGTCAACAGCAGTGTGCTTTAGATAAATTACTACAAGTAGCATCTGAAAGTATATAGATTCCTTGGAACACTTTAAAATCGGGACTTTGCATACTTTTTATTGTGCTTTGGATTTTCTATGTTTTCCTGGATTACCCCTTATTAGGATTTTCCCAGGAGTTTTTGATTGGCAAGGCGTGAAAAGACAATATAAGTCTTTGCAAAGGCCAAAGTCTAAATGAAAAAGCTACAGGCTAATTTCTTGGAAAATTTGTAGGATATTTGCTTTAGAGTAGGAAAAAAAAAAACCCAACCAAAAAAGAGAGACACAGGAGACTGTTTTTCCTTTTAATTGTATAGGTGAGATCATGCACCATCTAAAGCCTTCACTGGTCATTCTCTGATTTTCATTGTTTGACTACACAGTTTGAATGATGATTTGTCAGGTTAAACAGAAGAAATGTCAACATTTTCTTTTGTATCTGGGTATTCGTCATCGTGAAGAGCCAGCACAGACTTGGATTTTGGCTGCCATTGGAGACTAGGGCCTAGTAAAGAAGAGAAAACCCTGGGAAGTAAATGATATTGATTTTTCTCAAGAGCTGACTTTGACCCAGTGACCACATTTCAGTGTTCAGTTTGACAAGAGACAAAAGGACCTTCCCTGTCTATTTTGTTTTTTTGTAGGAGTGTTATTTTATTCACCTTTTTCCCTCTTCAGTGCTCAGTACAAGTCTTAGGAACAAGGATGACATGATCAGAGTCCATATTGGTTTGAAAACAGACAGAAGAATGATTTTCTAGGGTTTAGAAAGACAAAAATTCTTAGTCTTTTCCAGGCATCTGAGGTTAAATGCCTTGAAACCATTAGGGTAATTGTTATTAGTAACAGGACAGTGCCATGGAATTTTCAGCAAGAACTATCTTAAAAATTGTAAAAGCTGAGGGTTTGTACTTCACCAGTGCAGGTGCAAACATAGTGGCAGAAAATGCAGGATCAGATAGATTAAAAAAAACCCCAAACCCACAGTAAAATTTGGGCACCTGACTCTCAGTGAAGTATACGACCATTAGGTGGCAAATAATTTTGTGGAACACTGATGCTGTTCAGGACACTAACAATTCACTCATTCTACAAAATTAGTGACATCCATTAGAGGCTCAGACTCTCATATGGAGTTTCTGTTAGAATGAGGATCAAATGAAGGAACTGACATTTCTGACCATTTCTAAAATATTCCCCTGCTGCAAGTGTGACTGTTCAACCAAAACAAGTGGTTTTCATTCCCTTTAGTCATGTTGGATTAGCTTTGGAGTAGACAGAAAAAAGCATGCCAGTATTCTAATCTTATGGTAACATGGTCTAAGTTAAGGACAACAAAATAGTAGTTCAGGGAAACAATATAGAAAAAGAAATATGGGGTCCTAGAGATTTAATAAGTATTGGTTTTATGCTTTGCTTTCAGCCTGTCAGGGTGACCAAAGGAATGAAGTCTTGTGGCAAAATTGCCAAACCTCATGATAGTCAATGTCCTTTTGAAAGACTGGACACTGCAGTTACTTGAATATAACAGACTCTATAATTTCAGAATAAAAATAGCCTGCTTCTAGTCCTCAAAGGTAAATTTAAAAACCATGAAAATGAAGGTTTAGGAGTAGTACAGAAAATGAAAAACTAACAAAACTAAATAAATCTCTACACGTACTATTTTTAAATATTGTAATTTTTAGCTTATTTCATAACATTTATAACATGACTCATGAACAATGCATACTAGTAGTGGCAGCACAGCACTATTCTGGTGACTTTGGGGAAGATTTACTTGAATTTCACTCTATATAAAATATGACTAATTCACTGATTCATTTTGGCATAAATGCAAATGTATAATGACTCCCACGTCCTTAAAAATGGATGTGAGGCAGACTGAGCTTGGCAGAGAATTTCTCTCCGGAATGCACTGCATTGGGTTGTCATATATAGCTCATGTGGGCCTCTTCCCAGATCCTAGGCCAGGCAGAGCAGGAGGAATGGAAGGCTGATGGAGTAGCACTGTACAGTTCTTAATACAGCACCTGAGCTAGAATCAACAGGAAAATATACTATATAACTATGAAAATAGTTATCATATATTTTCCACAATTACACACCACTTAGATAGGGAGAGTTTTTGCATATATGAGATAAAGTGAGCTGTGGCTCTCACACTAAACAAGTTTTGTCCAAATTAAAACACATCTTGTAAACCAATACAATTCTTATACCAGAGAATAAAGACAGAGTGAAACATAGGTGTATGATGCAACTTTTTCTTACTTTTCTCATTCTTTCACACCATTAATATATACTGTTACATACTGTTACTATAATTACATTGAAAACTGTCAGTTTACTAACAACTTTAAGAAAAACTTTTAACTCATAATAGGTATTTTACACAGTACATTTCCACACCTTTTTTTAATCTCTAAATATGATACATATTCAGACTGATTTAGTTCAGTGGGTAAATAGAAGGAAATCTGCTAGTCCTACCTGTGTTTCCTTGGTTTTCCAATGTTCAGCAACATCCAAATCCCCTAGGAGTCATTTAGCATATCTCTTTCTAATAAATTTTATAAACACAAGCTTTGTAAGACATCCATGACATTTAAGTTGCATTATTAAAGAATAAAGTAGTGTATATCCTCAAACAACAGGGAGTTTTATCATGCAGTGCAATAAAAAAAGACAACAAACTGTACAAAGTTTATGTGCTTTGCATGTATGATCTTCTCCTATATTTCAGACTCCTGTACGTACTGTGTATCTCATTCTGGAGTGCAGTAGTAATAAAAATACACAAAACTTCACTAATGGTTTTCTAATAAACTCTTTAAAAGAAGGCGTTTGGGACCTTTTAGTTTTACTGCTACAATGAATATAGAAGGCTGTGAAAACACAGCTTCAGAATAAAGAAGATTAAAAAAAAAAAAATCTCTGTCATTTCTTTCTGGCCATAATTTCTTCAGACTTGCAATTCCTTATGTTCAATCCTGTTTCAAAAGGGGAAGAGAGCTGACCTCCGTTTTTATCCTACAATGAATACCTTAATTATTATCAAAGCACTGACCTACTGCCATTTACAAGAGCTGCAGTGGCTGATAATCACCATAAATAATAGATTCTAATCTAAGTAGGTTAACTGCACAGATTGAAATGTGTGGCTATTCCTGCCTCCTGAATTCCACCTGGAGACCTGAGTGACTGCTAATAATGCTGCAGCAATAGCTGTTGGGCTCCTGAGGTCAGACACTCTACACCTGAAGAAGTTATCCCCCAAATTGTTCCATTAGCTTGCATATGGGGTTGTTTTCATTACCACCAGGCTTGCTCTGGTAAGAAAAAAAGTAAAATTTTCACAAACCCTTTCAAATCACTTAAAGAAAAAATGGAAAAGAAAAGGAAGTTAGACCAGCAGAAGGGAGAGGAAAACCACAATAGATGCTGAGGGCTGAGTGTCTTTTGTATTCATATCCACAAAAGCAAGATGAATGCAAAATGATTTTAAAACACCACCAGAAGCTCCTTTAACCTTGCACAGTTGCAAATGATTATATAACATACAACTGGAGAAAAAACTCCTTGGTCTCCTTTGGATGTAATTTTCTCATCTTTGACCAAGTAGAAAGGACAGGTATAATTAATGGTTTTCACTAACATATGGGCATATATATATGATTGAGACTTTCTGGAACTCCCATTAGCAACTTCTAAATGTTTCTTTGAGGAAAAATGTCTGGATTTTAATTTTGTTTAGTAAGACTTAGTTGGCTTCACCAATTTAAGCTAAGAGAATAGAGTGGTGTTAAGATGTGAAGATATGTCTGAAAGCTCCTTGGTGTATTGCTGTTGTGAAATGATTCAGTGGTGTGTCTAACACTTCTGAGAAGTGACATAGTGTAACATTTAAAGGGCTAACAGTCAATAAATACCATTTACCTTTTTGTCATATGAATATATGGTTTCCATTTTGTCTCTAAAATATGGTGTAAACAATATTTTTAATGCCCCAATTTTTAAAGCTAGAATGAATACAGCTTTCAAGAGAGGATGATTTGCAATCAACTATTTGATCATCAGTCTCCATATCTGTAAAAATAATGTTCACAGACTTCTTTGCTTGGCCATCAGATGGACAAATAACATTCACAAGATTTGTTACTAAGATTTTATACTCCTCTTCTAAATCATTCTTGCTTTACCTTCTGTCACCATAACAATCCTGGAGATACAGCAGGTACAATGACATTAATCAGTCCTCAAAAATGTCTCTTAAAAAGCATCAGGTGGCTCAGTTTAAAAATTATGTGAGGGGTGTATGGTGTCAGCAAGGAAAAAAAATGTTTTGAAGGGAATGGATTGTGCTACTCTGCCTTCCCTACCTTATACTGAATGTCTGTCTTATTTCACTTTAAGTTCCCCTGAGCAGCAAAGGCTGGATGCAGCTGTATAAATGCAGCCAAAGCCATTAGAGATGCCCTGGGGTATCCTAGACAACTGTATCAGGCTAGCAGGGCTACCAGGTATGAGCAGGATTTGTGAGAAGCCCAGAAGGAGCATCCAGAGCCTAAGCAGAATGTCCCACCATACCCAAAATAATACCGGATGACCATGTTTACACAAATTAATCCTACTGTGTCTTTTACATTTAACTAAATAATGTATAAACTCCTTGTGTAATAGCTATCACCATTCTTTCTAAAAAAGCCTCACTCAGTCTTCCCTAATATATAATTTACTTGTGTCTCCTAATTCTCTTTTTTTTTTCTCTTAATTGTCAAAATATGGAGATCAAAGTTGAGTTCTCCTAAAAAGATATTTGCCTAAAAAGAGATTTTTCAAAAAATAATCATTTAATTATCACATACCTATTTTCTTCTGTCCTTCTGGCACTGAGACAACAGTAAGTGATGCTTCATACATTAAGTCAATATGTCCATAGCATCATATCTGAGCTTCTTGGAACTTTTGAATGAACATCACCTAGTCATAGTAACATACTACACTTCATTTCACAAATTTGTTCTTCTTTGACACTTCAAAGATATCCTCAGGACCACCTAGATAAGTGCAGTTTTAGAAATTGTCATTTCCATAGTGAATCCCAATGGAAATAATTCATTTCAAGCTCAAGCTGTGGTCTTATCAGTCCAAGCTCCTCCTTTAACACTTGTACCATCTGTAAGTCTTCAGTTTGTAGAAAAAAAAATAAATATGCAGGTGCAGTTATTTATTTGCCATATCTGATTTTATGTTCTCTTTAAAACTGGATATTAGCTTTTACTAGTGTAAAGTATTTTACCATTCCCATACAACCAATATCCTGTTATTATGGTACACAAAGGTAATTTTCTTCCTATCGATGTTCTCAGATGACATCTGCAGCTATATTCTCAGTTAAAAAATACTAATCCTGATGCTTTATGAAAGAAAATTCAAAAGTCGTCTGTTCACACTAGTTATAACAGAGAGCTCTAGTTTTTCCCTAGTGTCCATCTAAACTATCTATGTTTCTCATGTATACAAAGTGGGACCGGAGAACAACCTGCTACTACAGACAGGTGTGATGACTTTGGGACAGCAGGACAAGGTACATTTCTTATTTTATCTGAACCAATCAATCTATCTGCTTTGGTCTGAGTTTGAGACGACTGTGATGCTGACTGAGCAACACAATGGGAGTCCCGTGGATAGAGACTCCCATTAAATTGTTTGAATTAGAATTATATGGGCACAGGTTATGTCAATTCCTTTTAATGTGTGCTTGTTCTGCAGTGGCCTGTGGTCTATGAACTGCTCAGTCATTAAAGGAATGGGAGTCAAAAAAGGGAATAAGACAATGGGCCCTTGATGTTGTTTAACAGTATACTGTTTTTCTCAGATTGGCAAGCTACAGCACATTGGCATAGATGCAGTGTTTAACAACGGTGCCTGAATAGAGATGTGCCTACTTTGGCTCAAGAGTTGCCATGAGTTGGGGTTTTTGTCTTCATTTTTAATGTTCACCCTCATTTATTCATTTATTTATGAATGAAAAAAAAAATAAAATAACAAGTTGCTTTCATAACAATGGCTAAGAAATACGAAAAATTAGGAAACTCAATGTCCACAAGCTATTGTTATTCTCTCTATAACTATTGCTTCTTGGATTAAAAGACAATTAAAAACACAACCCAAAGGGAAACTAAACCCAGTAATTCATATGAATATGTTTGTATATGTATGGATATACACTAAGTCTGCATGCTGGAAGAATTCCAACAAATATTGTTCGTAGACTTTTGCACACAAGCAGAAGTTGTGGTTGGATTTTTTTGTTTGCTTTATTTTGTGGGGTTTTTTAACTATAAGAAAAGTATTCTCTGCTGTGAATTATTCAGTGGCAGAAGATTATGCCTCCTGTGTTAGACTATGTATGTTCTTTTCTAGAGGAAATCTGTGAACTAGTAGTGAGGTTTGATCAGATTTGTTAGTGGTTTTTATTTGATGTTCATCTGACACCTTCATAAAGTAGGATAGACTTCTCAATACTAAGTGTACAGAATTCTTAGCAGGATTTTCCTATCCTAAATATTGCTTAAACAGAAAAGAAATAAGATGTGTAAATTTGCGTTAGATTTCACAGAGGTGAAAAATGATGGTTGTACTGCTGGAGACTTGGGCAGTAACCCAGAAACCAATACCTGAGAGAACAATCACCCTTTCTAGGACTTTATGTGCCCAGAATGGAGACAGTACAGACTGGGTTTTGAAGGCCTATGTTGGATGTGATTTCTCTCTGGCAACTTAGTTCTGTAAACTGCTCTCTTGACTGCAAAGCGGGCAGGTTATGCCACATGACTTTAGACGGTCTATGGAGGTGCCCAAAATGATAACTCACCCAAGTTCTAGACTACTCTGTAGACCTAGTTTTCACTGTAGTATTTTTACATTTTCATTAGAAAAAGTATTTGAAAATTCTAGCAATACACTTGTTACAAAAAGCTGAATGAAAAAAGCTGTAGTATCCAGTCTTTACATAATTACACTATTATCCAATGAACTTCCCCTGACACAGCTTCATTCCATTTCCTTCTGTCCTATCACTGGTCCCCAGAGAGAAGAGATTAGCACCTCCCAATCCACTGGCCCCTCTGAGGAGGTTATAGACTGCCGTGAGGTCACCCCTCAGCCTTCTTTTCTCTCATAAGGGCATAGAGGAGCATCATGTTTCTTAGAGCCTTAGTATGAAGGGAAAAGTGTGATTTTTTTGCTAAAAGCTGGTGATTCAGTAAATGTCCATGTATTACAGGCACAAATGTTTGCTGCTCACTTACAGTAATGTCTTCACAGCATGCTATAAATCAATTCTGGTTCAGTAGACTAATGCACTTTTAGTCAGAGAGCTTTTAGGGGACTAGAATATATAGACTGATAAGAACCTATTAAAAAAAAATAGTCAGAATGGCTCTCCAAAAAGTAGTTTGAAGAAGTACTCTGTAATCATTAAAATAATTTAAGGTGATCCCGTGCTCAATGTGATTTGGGCTGGTATTACAATCATGGTTAATGTTTTCTCAAAAGCAACAGAAATAGAGAGTGGTAGAACACTTGCAAGAAAAAAGCAGACAACAACAACAACAAAACAACAACAAAGAAGAAGATTCTTGGGATTACCAAGCTAAAAATGCTTGTTTAAAAATCTCTTGAAACTGTTGGCAGTCTCTCCAGTGTCCTGAGCATGACAAAGAACTTTCCTGTCCACTTCTAGATACTGAGATGGGGGAGCAGTTGCAGTCCGTACAAAGGAGAAATCTGGATGCATCCAGTTTTGGGTGATGAACCAGTAAAAAACTTACAGGTGAGGATAAGAGAATAAAACAAGACAAGTGAAGTTTGACTGTAAACCGAATAATCATGAAGAGAAAATATACAAGGCCATTTTTAAGCAACTGGAGAAAAACCCATGTTCACAGAGCCTGATACTTCAGAAACTTTAACTATCCTGACATCTTCTGGCAATACTACTGGCACAAGCAAATGAGGAGATTTCTAGCGTGGGTTGATGATAATTTAATTATACAGGTGATTCATGATCTAACCAGAAGAGATACTCATCTGCACTTGTTTCTCATAAACAAAGGGTAATTGATCAGGGATGTGGAAGTTGATTGATCGGGGATGTGGAAGTTGAGTGCATCCTTTGCAGAAGTAACCATGAGTCTGTGGAGTTTAGGACTAAGACATGTACGGTAACTACAAGAATCATAGCACTAGCTTCAAATAAGTTTATTTTGGCTTGCTCAAGGGTTGGCTTGGCAGGGTACTATAGGAGATTGCCTTGGATGGCAAAGATGCCCAAGAGAACTAGATGATGTTCAAGGATATTTTCCGTTGAACTCAAATGGCCTATTCTGATATGCGGGAAGTGTGGCAGAGGTTAGCATGAATGAACAAATATCTCCTGATTAAGCTTAAACATAGAACAGAAGTACATAGAAGATGAAAGTTGAGAAGGGCTACCAAGAAGAAACACAGAAACATTTTCTGACCTTTTAAGCATGATGTTGGGAAAACCAAAACTTAGCTGGACTTGAAGCTAGTGATGAACATGAGCAGCAGCAAGAAGTGTTGCTGTAAGTGTCTGGACAGAAGAAGGAAAGCTGATGGAAATGTGGGACCACTGTGGAATGACACAGGGGACCTAGCAACATCAGATACAGAAAATGCTGATGGACTCGTGTGTTTTTTGTTTCTTTCAGCAATTTGATTTTCAGATCCCTGAGCCTATCAGGACAGCCTATGAGTATTGGAACACAGCAGGGGAATGGTACACTTAAACAATCTGGACATAGAAAACCCCATGGGACCAGATATCCCCATCTAGAGGTTATCCAGTGGTGCTGAGAAATCTGGCTGATATAGCTGTAACAAATTCCTATCACCTCTGAATGTTCTCAGATGATGGGGGGCATTCCTGATGAATGTAGAAAAACAAAGATCAAATCCCCTTCAAAAACAGGAAATGGGATTTGACAGCTCACAGACTGATGAAGTTTACCACAGTGTCTAGGAAGATTATGGACTATAAGGACTCTTCAAAGCCATTTACAAATACAAGAAGGGAAGGAAGATGATTGGGAACAGCCAGCTTTGATATATCAAGGCCAAATCATGCCTGACCACTAGGTTTTCTTTTATGAAGAGATGACTGTCTCTGTGGATGAGCAGAAAAGTAGTGGATGTTGTTTACCTGTTTACCACGGTCTTTTTCATTATCTCCTGTAGTGTCCTTGTGGTCAAACTGATGAGATATGGTCTGGATTGTTGCTGGAAAGTTGTCAGCCTAAATGGGTGGTGGTTAGTAAAACAAAGTCCATCTGGCAGCTGGTTAATGGAGTCACTCAGGGGTTCATTAATGGAGTCACTCAGGGGTTCATACTGGGACCAACAGCACTTAACATGTCTAACAACAACCTGGAGAATGGAGTATGTTACACTCCCCACAAGACTATAGATGATGAGAAAGTGTGTGAAGCAGTCAGTAAGATGGAGGGCTTTTTTTTTGAGAGGTCTGAACAGGTTGAATACGCCAACGGGAGTTTTATGAAAGTTCAACAAAAGATAATGCAAAGTCCTGAATCTGTGGTGAAAAAAACCCAAGTACCAACACAGACTGGGCTCCAATTGGGTGGAAACAGCTGTGCAGAAAGGTGGAAACCAAGCTGTACATGTGACTACAGTTTGCTTTTGTGGTGAAGAAAGTCACCCACATCTTGAGCCGCACTTAATACATGTAGTCATCAGATTGAGAGAAGTGATTATCTCCTTCTATTCAGCACTTGTGAGACCTCATTTGGAGCACTGCATCTTGTTTTTGTATTCCCAATACAAGTGACAAATTGTAGCAAATCCAGCAGATGGCCACCAGGTTGGTCAGAGGCTGGAGGACATGAGATCTGAAGAAAGGCTAAAGGAAGTGGGTTCATTCAGTTTTGAAAAGACTTCGGTGAGAGTTTATTGTTGTCTTCAATTAGCTAATGGTGCCTAATCTTCCTAATCCTAATATCTAATCTTTTTACCTGATGGAACAGACAAAGCCAGGCTCTTTTCAGAGGTGCAAAGTGATAGGACAAGAGGAAAAGGACACAGCTTGGAACACAGAACATTTCAGCTAGAGATAGGGAATAATCTTTTCAACATGAATGGTCAAGGTTAGGAACAGGGGCCTAGATAGACTGTGGAATATCTGTCCTTGCAGACACCCAAACCTCACCTGGACAAGGCCCTGAGCAACCTGATACAGTTGGACCTGCTTTGAACACAGGTGTGGACCAGGTAACTTTCTGATGTCACTTATAATCTGAATTATTCAACTCTATGATTCTTCTGTGCAGCTCTGCGTAATACTTATGCCCAGAATGTTGTAGGCAGTGAATTGGAGCTGCATCTTATTATGCCCTGTATGCCCTAGAGAATTGTATTGGGGTGATGTCCATTAAAAGATTTTTGTTTCTAAAGGGGTAGAATGTGTTACTGTTTGTCAGTTGTTCTGACAAACTACTTTAATACAAACAACTCAAAGTAAATTTAAAAAAATAAAGAAAAAAATATATATTTTTGCTAATTCCAAATAGAAACAATTCAATTGCAAAGATTAGAAAGTACATAACCAGGACCTAACTAAAATAATATACCTATGTAGTTTTTCAATAAAATATAAGAGATGTTAATCATATTTTATTCTCCAAATATCAAAGCTGAGAACCATGAAATTAGGAATGTAGTTGTTATAAGAGTAGTGTAGGTGAAGGGTGCAGATTTCCTTTTATATCCATTTCCTCTAGTGCATTCCTTTACACTCAAATATCCCCTCTTCCTTCCCTCAAGAATTCTCAATCATTAAGCCATTTAAAAAGTAGGTTTTTTGCCCTGCCTGCAGACTGTGAACTGCTTACATCTCTGTGGAAATGCCATTTCTTTGATAAGTGCTTTCCCATTTCCTTGTGGTAAATCATTTAACTTCTTGAGACTTGACTAATCTATAAACAAATTTTCAGTCCAATAAGATGAAAATTACACTGTTTTCTGTTAGTTTAGATACTGTTTAAAGTGGATTGTGAATTTTTTAATTTCATATATTACTTCTTATATATCATACAAGCACGCAAGTTGATGACCATGTTTTATAGAGCCATATGTGTAATGTTGCTGTATGGCGCTAATTAGTAGGTCTTGATTAAGCATGATGGTACTTAAACACTAATGGTTGCAAAGGGTTTGGAGAAATTGTCCTCTAACTGAGTTTTGAGAAATATGGTGCAAAAAACCCTAAACTGACAGTTGAAAGATATTGGCAGGATCTTTTCATATCCTCAAGGCATAAGTACCCTTGGGGATACAGTTTGTACTCTCTGGAGAGAAATCTCAGCCCATATGAATGGGCAGAAAAAGAGATATTTTAGTGAAATCCCAGTAGCGAATAAACAGATATCTTACTGAAAATAAACACATTTCACTCATGAAAAGGAAAAGAAAAAACAAACAAACAAACAAAAATGTGCCTGTAGAAAGTGTTTAGCTGTGCATTCTGTAAAGACTCCATAAGCATTACACTGGAAAAGCATGATCCAAGGAATTACAGGCAAGTTCCTAACATAGCACATTTCCAAGAGAACCAAGTGCAAGTCAGATTCCTGCCATCAAACATATATACACAAAAGCACACTCAGCACAAACATTAAATTATGGATTATTTTTCCTTTAAATGTAGAACTGAGAAGTCCACACAAACCCGGAGCAAAATAGCTGATTAAGGCAGCAAAAAACAAACAAACAAAAAGGACCATTTGAAATTGTCTGTATATGCTGGGGTACAAAAAGTCGTGTTAAACATGGCACTAAACCTAGTAGCAGATGCATAGATGTTTTTGTTTCCATGTTGACAATTATAAAGTTGCTGTGTATGTATTTCCATCTCTATATTTGTTTGTGTAGGCTGAGGTAAATTTCAGAGAGTACTTTGGTATATCTCAGGAATTAAACTGCAGAATTAATATAATTTCTCTCTATTATATCATTACTTTCAATCCTTTGAAGTTTATTGTGGAAGAAAAGAGATTAAGACTGTAGCTTTGATCTCTGTAAACAAGACTAACTCACTCCCTGGGAAGTTACAGAAGCAGGCAGGATTAAATTCCTATGATTCTCACCTGGTACTGAGAACAATCTATGGAAATACTTCTTGGAGTTCTTTACATAAATAGCTACATTTTATAAGGTCAAGACCTCAAGATGTAAAACAGTAGGCAAGGCCTACTTAATATATCTGACACTTTTGCCAAATGTTTGATGGAGTATTGCGTACACTACTGGACTTGTCCAGCATTTCTGTTGTAATGCCTCTCCACTTCTTTGAATTACTGTTAGTAAAGAACCTCTTTCCCGATGGGAATAAACATACACAGAGAAAACCAGTAAGAATTGTAGGCAAATTAACAGCCCAAATTTATATCTGTGATATTTCATATGCCTGGAAATTTATTATTTGATAATTCAACAATCCACACATCCTTAGCACAAAGCATTTCCCTTTTTACTTCAGCAAAGCCCAATTTAAATCTCCATACTTCTCCCAATATTAGTGAAAATAAAATCAAAGGCTCTGAATAGCAAAGCTCTCAAAAATGAGGTCATTCCTTTTCCGTAACAAAACTGTCCTTAGGACAAAGAAAATAAACAGGAGAGCATTTGATGGGGCCTGCCAGCAGCAATCCAAAGTGTCTGGGCATCTTGCCAGTAGTCCCTGAACCTAAAATCATGGGTTAATAAAACAGCTAAAATTTCACACCACTCAAGAGGTTTTTTTTTTCCTTGACAGCTATAAATTACTAGTGCAGCTCCTCTAGTATGCTCACTGGTCCAAAATATGCTATTTCACCCACAAAACTATACTTTCTGACTTCATAATTTAACTGACAGTTAAAATTTCAAATGTGAAGTCCAAATGATCCTTTAATTTGTGAATGTGAAGCCACTGGAAATCTCTGATTGGTATGACATGAAGGGAAGAGAAAATATATTAATGTTTTAAGGTACTGGTATTAGTTAAATTAAAAGTAAACTAGTAGTTCATTAAAATAAAATAAGTATCTCTACAGCTTACTTTATTCATCTTCACTTTATAGATAGAAAGTTGATGTACATGGCCATACTGATAATAAAAGCAAAGCTACAGGTTTGTTAGAGCTGCCAGGGCACTTAGTCTTGCTGCCTAGAAGACTTTCCAAGAAATTGAGATGTTTAGAATGTGTTCTTATGGGTTTTTTTTTTTCTGCGTATTCAATTTACTAGAGATGAAAATGACACAAACTGAGGTTCTACACCTGAACATGTAAATGCCATCTACCATCATGACCCTAATCTTAGATGAAGTTGTAAGAAATAGCCTTGGGATTTTTGGTTCATCTTACTGTTTTTTGGGGGAAGAATGTTAGTAAGAAGACAAGAGGACAGGCTGTTGATAGAATATTTAGGGCATTGCAATACGGATTGGATTTCCTGCTCTGCTAGAAGTTTGGAATGACTTTGAGCAAGTGAATTAGGGCTACATCTACAAATGAGCTCTAGATATGTTTTTGCAATCCATAACTTACAAGAATCTTGACATGTTGTGGAATCCACACAGCTGTTCCCACAGGGAGAGACAGATGCTTACACATCAAATCCAGAAAGCCAGTTTGCTGCAAAGGGGGCTATACTGATATTTGGCTAATAGCAAATATAAATGTATAAATGAGAAGTGTTATCTCAGGTAAACATATGAGCATCATAAGTGGTAAAGTTATTTACAATTCTTGCTTGCCTTACTCTTTCAACTTGTTAATAGAATATATTCAATACATACCTTCTAACTTTTCCTTTATGGATTACATATGTGAAGAAAAAAACCACTCATTTAGTCACAGTGCAGTTCTACAATATCAGTATTTTAATATTATGTAAAACCTCCCTGGAAGAAATTTTCATATCAAAGGAGATCAGACTTGAATAAAACTCTATACTGCCCTCATTGTTTCCCAGTAGCTGAGAAGCGGTTTTGAGGGTTGTGGTCTCTGCATTTAGGTATTTAATTTCCCAAAGAGTTTGGATGCTGTCTTTTATACTTAGTTCAAAAAATGTAAATCTTTTGGTACAAGTACACCTAGTATTTCACAGGCTTGTGCGCCAGGAGTCAGATGCTACACTCATGGTTCAAAACAGTAGCTTTGTATGTAGGTGGTGTAAAAACCTGTTTTTTAAAAGTAGAAAAAAGGTTTAAGCTAAAATCACAGCTCTGTATATTGGGTACATTCGGTAGAAGATTTGTCTGTGAAAAAGCAGTTTGGGACAACTAAATTGCTGACTTCCCTCCTCTGCTCTTCTTCAGTGTAGAACACTTAATTCCAGATCATATTTTAGAGACTGCATCTTACCCACCGCCCCTCCAATGTCACCACCTGACGTTGTGGCAGGTGCAACCACCCCCAACAGACAAAACAAAGCAAAGAGGGTGTGCTGCAGCAGTCTGGAGCCTCGGCCGGAGCAGTTTGATGCCTCGACCATTAAGCTGCACCTCCCGGTGCTTAACTGGCGCCTGAGGGTCTGGAACCCTTAGTAGACAGGCTCCGGGGCTGCGCTTGTCCGTGTCTTGTCGGGGCTGGTCCCCTCAACCAGTCAGAATGACCACGGTGCATCCTCGGCTGGGCTATAAATGGGGT
>JAAGNO010029525.1:5276-27061 GCA_033439905.1 Ceryle rudis
TGACCAGCATGTCGCAGGGAGGTTCTGCTCTCCCTCTGCCCTGATGATATCACATCTGGAGCATTGTGTCCAGTTCTGGGCTCCCCAGTTCAAGAGAGACAGGGAACTATGGGAGAGAGTCCAGAAGAGGGCTACAAGGATGATGAGGGGACTGGAGCATCTCTCCTATGAGGAGAGGCTGAGAGACATGGGGATGTTTATCCTGGATAAGAGAAGACAGAGGGGATCTTATCAATGCTTACAAATATCTGAAGGGTGGGTGTCACAAGGATGGGGCCAGTCTCTTTTCAGTGGTGCCCAGCAATAGGACAAGGGGCAATGGGCACAGACTGGAACACAGGAAGTTCCATCTCAACATTTGGAAAATAGGCTTTCCTGTGAGGGAGCACTGGAACAGGCTGCCCAGAGAGGTCATGGAGCCTCCTTCTCTGGAGACTTTTAAAACCCAACCAGACCCATTCTTGTGCAGCCTGCTCTAGGTGAACCTGCTTTGACAAGAGGGTTGGACTAGATGGTCTCCAGAGATCCCTTCCAACCCCTACCATTCTGTGATTCTGTGATTCTGTGATTCCTACCTAGTTTGCTACCAATTTTCCTCTACTCTTACAGAGTATAAAAAGCCTTGTAAGTTTGGGGATATGTGACATTGCTGTCTCCTTCTGTATCTCTGCGAGTGTCCCCATAGGCATGTACAAGGCCTCATGCCTTCATTTTTTTTTTTAGTTTTCTCACAGAACAGCAACCTGTCAATCAGTTGAGCTTACCCAGCAGGCTCGCACATGTTTCTGGTAACCGTTGTTCTTCTCTTGGACTAGCAAATTTGTCACTGAGTGTGAATGAAGAGGCCAGTTCATTCAAGCTAAACTGCTGTTTAATTCTAACAAGAGGGGCAAAGCATAACATTAGAGAAACAGGGTATTTAAATTATACTGTGTTTGTACATAGTTCACCTTTCCTAAGGCCTGACTTTCTTTTTCCCAGGGTTCCTTATAGGTCACCTTTTCCCTAATTTCTCACACAGAGGAGTCTGATTTCTTAATCTCAAGACATGTCTCTCACTTTCTCTCAAGTGTATTTAGTGAAAAATTCTTGAATCCTCGATTTCCGATGTCCCTGGAAGAACTGCTTTTCTCTTTAAAAAAAAAAAAAAAAGAAAAAAGGTTCTTGCCCTATGTCTCAGGTGTATGGTGAAGAGTGTTAATCTACCCCCTCCTTCGTTTTCCAGCCTGACCATCCTGCTCTAATATTGGTTCAGTTATCTGTATAGAGTAAAACAAAGTAGGTCAGTATATAGTATATAGGAATCATCACAGGCAGCTCCAGATCTGTTACAGAGGAGAGGCTTGCTCTTTGCTTTGAGTGAAAAAAAGTAAACGAATAAAGCAAACTGAGATATGATTCTCAAAAATAAATCAAAGTGGGGAAGGTGTAAATTCTCATGTAGAAATACTTTGCCATTGCTTAGTCTGTGATCTGCCTCCTATCTTTCAGGCTGAGCATAGGATTTAAAGTGTCAAGGTGATGAAACATCAAGCTTGTTTGCAGCTTAAAGGGATTTTGTGCATTTAAGTCCTCTCTGGAAACTTTGGCCTATCCTGTTGTGGTAATTTTTTCAGTTTCTAATGGCAGAAAAGGGGAATGTAATAGCTTCTGTGAGCTAAACTGTATGTCTGCTATGGTACTGCTGGGATCAGAAAAGCATGGTAGGCCAGATGCACGTCTAACATGGGCAGGCTCAGCGATCCTGAAAATAGGATGTGGTTTGATCTAAAGTGAGAGATATTAGCTTAATTTTCCATCTGCAAAAGAGTTTCACTGTTCTGTTTACATTATTTCTCTGAGCCTTCCCCAGCCTGAGCACTTGGTACCCCTTTGGAATGGGTAATTCACCCTCTGCCTCACAGGATGTTTCTCTGCATACTCTCAAGTCTCTGAGAGCCCCCTCTGTTCACTCTTTACCTTTGCAGACGTTGGCACTCTGATAGCTGTTCTTCCTGGCCAAAAAGTTCTGGATGTGGCTCCCAGGCAGGACCATTCAGCGCTGCTGTTGAGTCAGGCAAAAGGCTGAATACAAAACATGTGCTGCTTCTGCTACTTGTTACACAAGCTATGCTTCCTGCCTCCCCACTGCCCAGCAGAGCTTGCAGTGTAGCTCCTATTTAATGAAACCATCTGACAAATAAAAGAAAAAAAAAAATCTGTTACCAGTGTAGGACTTTAAGATGCTCATTAAGCCATTCAGCTGTCTCAGAGTCCAGCTTTTTTGAACCTCTGCTGCTTCAGTAATATACCTTTTGTTTCTGGAGCCTGATCCACTTTTGTGTGATCAACCTTTGGAGGCAGGAGTAGTTAAGGAATTGGAAAATGTTGTTTATTCTTCCTCTAAGCTGTTACCTATTGTGTTGTGATTTTCCAAAAATGGTGCAGTGTCTGTTCCTGAAACAGGATGATACAATATTACAGTGTGTACCCCATGCAGACTGTTGTGCAAAATAGTGCTGAGAACAGTATCCTACTTCTGAAAATACGGCCTGCTACCCAGCGGAAACTTGATTTTCAAAGGCAAACATTTGAATAAAATATCTTTATGTCTTTGTAGACAAGATGGTTTATCTGTCTTAAAAGATAGGAAGAAACTCATCAAAGGCAAAAGAAATCTCCAAGGTCTTCACAGTTTGAGGGGGCAGTTTGTAACTGGTAGTGTTCAGGATGCCAAAGAACAGAATGCCTTCTGCAAGTGAGGTGGAGCACAGTAACAAATTTTGAGCTCTCCACAGCAATCTGCACACAATGTGAGGAAGGGAGCACTCCACCTGCTGAGCCCAGTGAAGGGGCAGATCTGCTAGAAGGAGCCTCTATGTAAGGAAGGGAGAACAACGTTGCAGTGAAGTTCAGGGAAAGGTCCAAAAGACAAAGTGAAGGTGCTGAGGCTAGAAAAGGCCATGTAGAGTGAGTAGTGAGGGATGATGGTAGCAGAGAAAAAAATACCATGAGATTTTGAACCAAGCATATGAATGGCAGTGATAGGAACACTGCAGAGAAGGAGAGGGGGCTTTCTGCAAGATGCACAGCCAATGAAATTGAGAACACTTGCCTTTTTACTGCTGGCTGTGTGACCATGGCAGAATCTTCTCCTCATGTCTGAATTACTCAATTATAGTCTGGGAGCTTGTCTCATAGGGAGTATTCATATTATATTGGTATTTGTTAGGTAAGATGCGAGAAAGAAATACTCAGTGAAACCCTATCTTCAGCAGAAACCTCAGTGAATTTGAGATCTATGCTGGCAGACATGTAGGTACTATCCTGTCATTGACAGTATTTTTTTTTTTCATGCAAAACCAACTGATTGTAGTTACTCTGTAGCATTCTTTTATCAACCTCAGTCATTTTAAAGGTACTGCATATATTCACAGCTAGGATTCTGTTCGTTTCTGAACTTTGCAGTGTTCTTGATGTTTTCCCTTGTGTCAGGTGGGGCAGACACGCTTTAAAAATCAAAGCTTTCACTATGCCATTTCACCTGCCAACATCTCTGAATGCTGAATGAGCTAAATTTCATACTTAGGAGCCAAAATAAATATTTCTGCCACTTACTGCTCAGTGTTAGTCTGATTCCACTCTAAGCTACAGTAAAGATGTTCCTGGAAAAATAAATCGTTGGCTGATGGTCATCTTTCAGAATGTATTAGTAAGCTGGATGTATTCTGACCATCAGAGATACAGGATTTAAGCAAAAGTAGATCAAGAAGGTTTCTACAGTGTGTATATAGAGATGCCAACATGCTGGGGAGTATTTATTTCAGGTAATATGAGCTGTCTTACAATATAGACATTTAGTCTATCGCCTTATATAGGTTTTCCGTGTGGTCAGCAGATCAACAGTTCCAGAAGGCAATTATTCTACTTACCTTTGACATCTGTGCTGGGATCTGGTGGATTTCCCTGAGGTGTCTTGTCTCCCTTCATTGACTACAGAGGAAGCTTATACAATCAGCCAAGTCTGGACACCTAAGTGACTTAAGTGGCTACGGTTATTTATGATAAACCCACGTGGCACTGTAAGTATATTTACATATGCAGCACAGAAAACTTGGGAGAGCACAGAGAATGCAAAGTGGTGTGATGTGGTGTGGCATAAAGGTTTCATGTGTGCACAATGCACAGGCAACTTCCTGATAACTGTGGCTTATTCCAAAATTGTCCTACTTCTGCAGCCTAGAACCTTGCCTTCCAAAGCAGAGGATAACTCTTTAACCACATATGCTCCCTTACACATCAGTGACAGTTGTTTCATCTGTTGTTTAAGGTGGAAAATTTGGAAGTGTGTATGCTCAGACATTACCAGTCACGCCCCAAACTCATGCTAAATTACTGTTTGATCACACTGCATCTCGGAATGTCACAGTTTTCCACAGACTGTTTTGGGTACTCTGCTGAAATGCTGGCTGATTTTGCAGATACGAAGTCCATTGAACAGGATTCTGATGTAGAGAAAAACATCCTTCTGAAATAAACCAAAACCAAACTGATGAAAAATTAACCTTATGTCTATAAAATATCAATGCCTGAATTTCTTGCAATGAGAAAAAATTCCACTCAAATAAGGTACGGTGGAGTGTGGCCCTTAAGAGGTCAGGTGATGGCAAATGCTAAGTAGAACAGGCTGTATGTGATAGGAAAAGTGATTCCTACCTAATAAAAAGTTACAAGTCGGTGTGTAGGCAATTTTTCATATAGATTTGTTTGATTACATTTATGCTTCGAGCCAAGGATTTTGCATAGGGCTGAATACAAGTAAAGGCATATGTAGTACACTGTGGAGGAAAGAAAAAAAGAAGAACAAGTGCAGAGTAAGAAAATGAACTGTTTAGGTCTTCCCACATCACAGGCTCTAGCATTTTTACCCCACTATTTCTTGCATTGTATATGCAGCAATAAACCAAGACTGTGTATCTTCTCACTAAGAGAATAATGTCCAAGCTGGGCTGTATCTAATCCTAGCCATGTGAATATAGCTTGGTCCTCTAGATTCCTTTCCGCACTGTATTTTGTACCCTCCCTCAAAATTTCTTCTAGATTGAACAAAAAGCAACTTACTAGATAATACTTGCTCACTAAAAGAACAGATGAAAAACACTGATGATAAAGGCAACACGTTTTGGTTTTTTTTTTCCACAGAACTGTGAGAAATGGCATTCAGTTATCTGGTATTTTTGTTGTCATAAGTAGAGAGTAAGGCACTAGTTTGTTTGTGTATAGGTAATCATCTTCTCAGTGGCTGATTGAGGGGATATCTGGTGAGTCTGTCCTCCAGAGACAACCATCACTTCAGGGACAGTAATCTATGATAACTCATTTATAATCACCACCCATTTATAAATACAGGATCTGGGAATTTGCTAAACAGTGGAGATTTAGTTGGTGCTCAGAAGAGGAACATAGCGTGTGAGTTCATTCTCACTTTGGTGGCAGAGGGGAGGCAAATGTGGATTCACACAGAGTGGGAAGTTCTGAAACTACAGAAGATTCCCTCACCTTAGTCTTCAGGTCCTGGGGGGACAACCAGTATGTGGTGAACTTCCCTTCTTCTCCTCCCCCTCCTACCCAGTTTATCCAGACAAGTAGTGCTCATTGCAGGCTATTCAAATGCCAAATTTCATATTTTGTTGTTTAGCCTTCTTTGAACAGTTGTCCTGGAAAAACTTTCTAGCAATGGGCAAAATGTTCAGCACATTTGTTTCTCACACACATACCTCAGAAGTGTCTCAGTAGAACTTTTTTTTTTTTTTTTTTCATTAAATGGTCTCCAGAAAAAAATGCCTTTGGAAAATACCAAGCATGGAAGACTTTGGCCAAAAAGAGACTTATTTTATGAAGTTAAGGGATTATCATGGAAAATACTTGCAAACCTATGCTAAGATAGATATTAATGATGTCAACTATAACATGTCAGTATCACAGATGTGTTTTGTAGCACTATCTGCCCTCATTCTTCCCATAATAAGACTTTGCTTTTCCTTGCTTTATAACTTCGACAAGATTACGATTTGGGCTGAAAATTTCCATGTCAGGTGTCTGCCCAAGGCTGATTATTTTGGAAAACGCAGTTCAACCATTTCCAAAAATAAGACTAGAGGAAAATATGTTGGTTCTGACCATGTCTAAAAAGCTGTGGCAAACTTTTCCTTGAAAAGCTCTAGAAGAACTCCAGTTCCTTAAGGCACAGATGTCATGTTTTCTGGGGTGATGAGGCTGAAAGCAGAGAGGAAAAGCTTCACGTCAGTAGTATAACTTCTGTTGTTCCATTCAATGCTGAGCACATATGGTCAAGTTATAAGCCTCTAAGAGAGCGCATTCTACATGGATTCTGAAAAGACTTACTTGAATATAACAGTTTAATATTCCCCAAATCTATCTCTGTACAGGCCATTTGCACCTTGGGGTTTGGCAAGACTTTTCAACTACAGATGTGTGCTATGTAAGGGCAAGGGAAAAAAAGAGGGGGCAAGAGAAAAAGATTCAGAGCAAAGAGGGGAAGAAAAATTAGGCAGAGAGAACAGAACTGGTTGAGCTTGTGACTCAGACAGGGGCAGTAACTGGGAAGTGGACAGAAACCAAATATCTTAACAGTTATGTAAAATACAAAGGGAGAGTGTAATACAGGTGGAGAAGGAGACTGGAATGGAGCTGTTGGGAATGAGAAGGCAGATATGGTAGTAAGATTCTTTAAGATATGAACTGGGATTGCTGGGAAAAGACACTGAATAAGGCTAACGGAGATGAAAGGGTAAAAAGACACTAAATGTAGGGCCCATAACAGGAGATGGAAGTAGATAAGAAAATAAATAAGGAGACAAATGTGAATGATATTCGCATATAGAGCTGGGATGAAAAAATATCTGTGGCTAGTCAAGGAGACAAAGTCCTGAGGAATGGCTTCAGGGAATGGACTAGTGAAGGAAGAGAACCTCTGCAGACTTACCCTAGACATAAGCAAAATACTTAAGAGGTCAGAGACCATTTAGTTGCTACTTATTTTGCCTGTCCCAGAGCCCTGAAAGGTTGACAGGTTTCTGAGGATGATAAAGGAGGAGAGGGGATATGCAAGGCAGCATGTGTTTCTAAATCTCTAAACTTTCTGTTTCTGCAGAAGTAGGATATCCTACTCTTCAGCACTCACTTTGGTAATTTGACATGGATCACCTCTTTTCTTCCTTCCCAGGCCAGCCCTGAACAAACACCAACATTATCCATAGCACGGCAACAGGCAGATTTTGTCAGAGCCCTAAGCATGTCTTCTTCTTTTCCATGAATCTGTCTGCCTGGGCTCGGGATCTGTGGTCAGGTGCAGTGTCCACAGCAGGCCTTGAATCAAAGGGAAGCCTTCATGAAGTCTTGCTCACTTTCCTGAGGAAATGCTTTTAAGCTGAAGGTTTTGCCCCTGGTTCTTATCTGAGCTGCATTGCAGCTATGCCCATGCTTTACTACGTCTCTTGTCACATCCACAACCACTCCTGCAGGCTTGACATCCTGGCTTGACCTCAGAGCTGCCTCATCACTATGGACTTGTCTGGCAGTCTGGGATCTTTACAGAACCAGCACCACTCTTGCTAGTCCTTGACAGTTTTGAGAAATTCTCAGATGGCTCTGGACATTATGGAAGATGTTAGAGGAAATAAGACTTATGTAAACACACTCAGGGAACATAGAGAACAGAGGCTGTGCCTAGACATAGGCTCTTTGAGAGCCTGAGGTATGGAGTCTCAATATTCTCTGCTGTCAGCAACTACCTGTGAAATACACTTACTAACTTTTAGGTGCTGCTCAGATATAGTACAACATCCCTGAACTAGAAATATAAAAATTACATCAACTTAAATACAGTAGGAAAGTGAACCTGCAAATAAATCCATAATATAGTTTGTACCAATCTAGCAGATAAAGTTTATGCATGAGATTGGAGCCCAGTATGCTAAGTACTGTGTGTTCTTCCCTATGGAAATGCAATCTTATTAAATCAAGCAAAAGATAAGGAAAAATAGGACTTGGCGTGCAAAGACATGTGAAATCATCCCCACCAAGTCAACTCAAAACCCAAATTTTAATCCATGTTTTCCAGCTCACATATGGATCATGCTGACAACAGTGAAAGACATGAAAAATGTCACTGTCTGAAGTATCCACCACTTCCAGGTGGTCTTTGACTTTTACATTGTTAGTTATTTTTGACAGGACAGACTGGGAGTCTGTCTTGAGAGGGAAAGGGTTGGGTGTATCTTTGCAAATGAGATCAGGATGCAGAACCATAAACCTACATGTTCTTCATTGCTGGGTAACTCCTTTGGCTTGATTTGACTCTTCATTTCTATAGTTTTACACGACTGTAATTGTGGCAGTAACACTAGCAAAGATCTGGAGTTAAGCCTCGGCAGATTGGGAAGGAGTGTTCTGAATGTGGCTGAATTAACTACATTTCTGAACATTTTTCCTAGGGGTTAAAATAAAATGAAAATGTTTTTGTAAAAAATTACCACGTTGACACTTGCATTGCCATTGAAGCAGGTTTTTCAAGTCCTGATCAAGAATTTAAATGTCACTACTGTATGTCAGCATTCATAAAATTGATTTTGATAGAAACACAATACAGTGTTTATCTCCAATAAATGTGAGTGGAGTGCCCAAGGCATTAGTGTCTGGAGTGAATCCTAATATTGTATATTAATATTGTAGTGCACGAAAGTAATTTGTTTGTGGCAGTACATTAGGTGATTATATTATGCAGTAACCCAGGTTTGACATAAAAAGATAAAATCTTATTAATAAATCCAGAGCGCAGTTTGTGTCAACAAGTGCATACTGATTTTTAAAAAACCTACACACCTCTGCAACATGCTATTGTCTTGATCAATCAGCTTTAACACTGAGACGGCCAGTGCTTTTCTGACTACAGGGAAAATGACTGCTCAGGCGGGTAGGATGTACTTGACAGTGTGTCTGTAACTAAAAGAAGTGAAATTAGTGGAGTACAGCAGTTTATAGAAGTTGGTGACTTGCAGTGTGGGATATGAGAATATGAATATGAAGTTGTGCGGTGGGGCATACACAGTTTGTAAGTACAGATGTGGAACATTTAATCCAGTGGCAACACCAGGAAAGAATTCCACAGCTAATCCCCAAATGAGTGCCAGTGAGATCTTTTTTCAAAATCCCTGTCATGTATTATTGTATGTATAGTAGCAAAACTGCTTTGAGAATGTGTTTAAAAACTCTTATTTGCAATTCAAAGTAAAAAATTAATAAATTAAGAGAACAGCAATAATATTAAAAATTAGAATTTGATTAGAGTTGGCATGCAACCAGATATTGAAGTATGTGGATTTGGACTACTCAGTTTAGAGGCAGAAACCATTAAACATGAAGCCCCTACCCTCTGGGAAAATGAAAATCTAATTCCATAATGTCTGGCTGAGGCCTGGGCCTATACTACAGTACTTGCCTACATGCAAGGAGAGAAGAGGCAAAGGGAAATCCTGCTTATTTACACTAGAGATATCTGGGATAGTTCAAGTGGAGTAGGTAGAACCACATATTTTCAGCTCCGTGACTAAGTGAACAATATGGTCCATGGTCTCCAGAGTGTTAAAAAAAAAAGAAAAAAAGAGGGCAGTCTCTTGAAAATTTTCTCCACTTTTATACTATTAAAATTATATAATGCTTAATAATCCCTTCTTTATTTTCAGACTTATTTGTTAGGTTGAGGAATTATTATTACTTCTTGGCAACAGCAAATCCATCATTCTCTAATTTCCCCACCTTGGAAACTGCATTTTCTATTTTATAGTTGGCATCATCCTCAAAAGAAAACAAACAAGCTGCTAGTGAGTGAAAGAAAGGAAAAGCAACATTAAAGAAAGGAAAGGAAAAAAAATCTTCAAATCATGTTTAGCCCCATCTGGCCCTAGAAAAACATGGAAATGGGTGATCAAATACAGTTTCCAGTATGGGCTGCCTTTCAAGGGAAACAAAATCTGGATATTTCTATGTCTAGACCACAGAAGAAAAAATGCTTTGGTGCTAATTAACCCATCAAAAGCTTACAAACCCTGAGTGGTGTTTGGCAAAATATGTAGGGAAGTTAGCAGATTTAAGCTGCCAAAGGAAGTGTGGGAGGGTGCAGCCTGGAAGTCAGGGAATCTGGGCCCTACTGCTTACTCTGCCTCTGGTTTGCTTTTTGATTTTAGGTGTGTCAATAGCTCAGTTTATCTCTACCTCATTTTTCCTCATTGTAAAGTGGGGTTATGACATTGCTCTCCCTCCAAGACCTCTCAGATATCAAGAAAAGAAAAATACTGTGAAGCAAGGGCTACGTCTTGCTCTCCTCCGTGGTATATAATTTATCTGGCTATTGCCTAAGTAGAAACCACAGTCTGTAAGATTGTATGCTGTAGTTCAGATGTTAAGCAGTCACTCTGTAAGCACTCCTTTAGGGACAGCTATATTGCTAAAAGGGTATATATATCTGAAAATAGTATATTCCATGCTTCTCTCACAATGCCTGTGCTCAGAGAGGAAAATAGCGTGTTTGTTTCTGAGGGAGCTTTAGAGGGCTGTACCGATGTTAGCCCCTCAGAAGCATGTTAATTATGCTGTAGGATGATTTCTTGAATGACTAAAGTATGTGTACCATGAGCTTGCCCTTAAAAAAAATAGTTTCAGTATGTCAGGAAATCAAAACAGAGAAACAGTGTTTCACTCAGGTGCTGTCTTTGATTCTTCCCATGCTTCTCAGCCCATCCCTGCAACTACCTGCTGTTCTGGTCCTGCTGATTATGAACAAAGTGGAAACCATTCCTATATGACTGCTTTTTGAATTAAATACCTATCAGAAGACAGGAAAATGCACATTAGTTGCACCAGAGAGAAATAAAATTAAAATAGAGGCCTGGATGGGTCTGGAAAATAAAGTGGTTATCTAGTATCTAAGTTTTACCTCCTGCTGCCCTGTTAGCTCCCTCTGATGCTTTGGCAACCCTCCCACTCCTCTTGTTACCACAGCTGCCAGCTCAGGCTGGATTTTGCTGTCTGCCTTGCCCCCTTTCCCATTTGGAAACGTGTTCCTCATCTGTTTACATGCCACCTTTTTCCTGGATTGGGCTGAGCTTTCACAAACTGGGGATTTCAGAGACTTCTAGGGAGGGAATAAAAGTTGGTGAAGGCTTCTTCGGTGATGGCTAAGGGAAACTCCATGTTACAGCTTCAAGACTTAGATGAATCTTCAGTGACACAGCTAATTAATGTATACTCAGGGAGGGAGCTTGGGAGGGAAGAGTCAGCATCTCTGTACCAGGCTGGGAGCAGCTGTGTAGGATCAGAGCATTCCTGTTCCTCTGGGTGGAGTGTTGTCCCTACAGCAACCAGGTGTCAGTGTTACCTAGTTGTCAGAATTGGACAGGAGAGGACTAAGGGATGGGGAAATAGGAGTTGGAGAAGGTGGAAGCAAGAGCCAGAATATGTGCAGTCTTTTTCAGACCTCATGCAGATCTCTCTACTTTCTGGAATTTGGCATTTCTTCTACATTTCTAGACATTTCACACTAGTAAATTGGTTCAGTGTGTTCCTTAGCATCCACCTAGCTGGTGTTTGGTTTGTCACCCACTGACGGGTAGCTTGAGAAGTGCCCAAACAAAACTTTACAGTCCCACCAGGTTGAGATGCCAGTTCAGTGAGAACGCTGGCTCTGCAACTTCTCTGGGCTTCTTTTCCAGCATCTGACTGCCCTCAGAGTAAAAAAGATTTTTCTTAAAGTTAAGTGAGACTTTTTGTATTTCAGTTTGTGCCCATTGCCTCTTGTTCTGTCAGTGCATGCTTCTGAGAAGAGTCTGACTCCATCTTTTTTTGCTCCCTCCTCTCAGGTATTTGTACATATATCCCCGCTTTCCTTTGCTAAGAACCTCTTCTTTCTTTTTTATTCCCTCAGTTGGTTGTCATATCAAGTGAGACAATGAGAGCCTCTGCAGTGAAAGAATCGTAAGAGGTACTGTCTGGCTGCAAGATAAAACTGGTTGGAGTCATAATACTGCCTGTGCTTGGGAGACAAGTGCCCCAAGGCAGAAGGTTAATGTCAGGGGAGGAAATAGGCTGAGTATGGGCAGGAGTTCTCTCCTGGACTTCTCTGACATTGGTGACAGAGAGTTGAACTCAGTATTGAGCTCAGTATTGGCTTGAAGCTGGAGAAAGGGAAGCGGTGCCAGAAGAAATTCTTCTCTGGAGAAGAGGAGCTCTAGACAGAAAGGCAAATAGTTTACAGGGCAATAGGGTCAGGTATCTTCTTCCTTCTCTATTGTAAGAAGAATGGGACATGGGTTGCTGTTTACATAGAGAAGGTTAATGCGTCTGTCTGGCCTGTGACAGAAATTTGAAATTCATTTGTGAGACACAGGGAGAACAGTACCCAGATCCCAGAAAATACTTCTATGCTGACAAACAAGTGAAGGGAGTTTTGGTAACAGAACTTTCATAAAAGGGAGCATTATAGGGTGCAGAATGCACCAGTGCAACAAGGACATCAAACACCAAGCTGCAAAGTTGAGGTTTAGCTTTGCATCCATTGTTGTAGCATATTTCAGCTTTTTCATTTTTTCTCTTCAAGCTATTCTCCAGTCTTAAGATACGAGAGTTAGTTGATCTTTCCAAAGACTTTGTAAGTTCATAGAAATCATATCCTGCTAATACTTATGCCAGGAGTGTGAACAAAGTGTGAACTCCAGAGGAGACAGTAATAAGAGAAGTTAAGTCAGCTGACCTTTTAAATCTGGTAAGCAGATTTTTAAAAACATGATAAGATTTGATAATATGAAGGAAACTTGTTTGAATTTGGAGCCTTGTTATAATTTATTTTAACTCCTGTAGTCAAATACAGCATGCCAGCATATAAAACTAAACCTACATAAAGCCAGACTGTCAAATTAATTATGATTTACAACCTGTGAGGTTATAAAGTTACAATTAAAGAAAATACAAACTTTGAACAGTCTAGCTGTGAGTTCAGCTCTGGTCATTCAGGAAACTAACTTTGTCCTTATCATTCCAAAAGCTTTTTTTTTGTCTAAATGAGAAACATTTCTCTTAGATTAAGATTGAAGTGTATAACTTCATAGTTGAAAATGGAATTATTTTGTTATTTTTTGTAGATAGATGGTCTTTGCACTCTTCTCCAACTATAGTGTGTATGCATCTGTAGTAAGTATATATTCCCAATGTAAACCCTCACAAATTTAGGTCTTTCATCAAATAAAAATACTAACTTCCACCCAGACTTCCTCCACTGAGGACAGTGCTAACAACTGGGTTTGGGTTCAATAGCTGAATATTCAAAAAAGTCAGATCTAAATTTAATTTTATATTCCTGCCCAAAGTGAGTAAATGATGGAGTTTTTGCTAGGTAAAATTAACATTTTGGCATTTAAAAGGAACAGATAAGTCGAGACAAACGACTAAGCTTGAGAAATGTGGACAGAACCAGTGAAGAAGATTTGGGGCTCTGAGATAAGAAAGGAGTATTCTCCCTTTGACTTTTTCATTGCTTTTCCTACAAGTGTCACAGAATACAGTGTTCTGTTAATGTTCAAATGAAATGTTCTGTCTGAAGGAAAATATCCTCTAACGTAAAGAAAGTAAACAACAACAACAAAAATTATTCAGTCTAGTATTTAAAAAAAAAATCCTGTCAAATGAAAAGCAATTATCTGCTCATTCCTACTGACTAGCTTTTTATAATTTGAGTGGAAGTAAGAAGATCCACCAAGAAACAGCAGCCACTAGCTATTTCCCAACTATGTACAGAGAGCTAATACTTGATTTGAGGTTGACTTCAAAAAGCCCATCACTTCCGTAAAGTGCTCCCTGTCATGTTAACTTAATCTCTTTTTTCTCTGAAAATGACCCTTTACACTATGCTATATAATTATGGAGCATCATTCCTAGTAATGTTTTATATCATTATTATAGAACATGGTACTATATTTTTTAAGAATATTTCTCCTCTTCTTTCCAAATACTTTAATATTAAGCAGGCTATGTTAAAAAAAGGTGAATTTATTTCAGAAGATGTTGAAAAGTGCATGTTTCATGACATTGAAGGTCTCTACAACCTGTGAACAGATGAAAAGTGCTAACTTAGTTGAATTCATAATCCATTGTGAATAGTTAATACATCTGAACAAAGACCAATGTCTGGCCTCATCTGTGCAGGCTGATAAAATCATGTTGGAAACCACTGCTGCTTACTCACTGTTTATAAACTTAGGTAGTTTTGATACTCCTCTCACACACCTCTCTAATGAGGTGTTGCAGTTTGCTTTGTGAACTACTGAAACTGAACTACTGAAACTGACTAGCCAATTTCTTAGCATTCCAGGACTAGCTAGTATTTATACTTCCTCCGTGTTTTCCTGAGTGCTAATGAGTGCTATTTTTCAGTTTTACTTGCAACCCATCATCATATGGTATGAGCCATTTAAGTCACATTAACATGACTAATCGGGACCCCATTTTACATGAAACACTCTGTCATTAACATCTTGAGTATCAAAATGCTGCAAGGGTTGTGGTTTGTATTTTTCACTTTCTTGGTTTATAAAGTTATTAATTTCCTCTGTGGTGTCTGGCAGAGGTTTCGAGGTTGATAGGATGTAGTCCTGTTTAAACGACTTTATGCCTTCAGTAGTGTGGTCCAGCCGGTTTGCATCTCACCATATGATGTCCATCTGTTTCTTTCCCATACCCTGCCATTCTCATACACTGTTCATTTTCCTTTCGTGATGTAATAGAGTGACATTCATCTGAGCAAAAAATTCTTTACATAGCCATGGCTGTGTAAAATCATCATGTTGTACTGCATAGGTGGCAACCCTGATGTAAAATTCTTTAGAAACCTGCAAATATTTCCATGGGATTTCATTATGCTAATTACTGCACTGTTCATGATCTTTGCCTTTCTGCTTGAATAGCAATCTCTGCCATTTTTTTTCTGGCTTTCTTGGGTTTAAGGAGGGAAGGACAGCATGCAGAGGGACACAAAGGACTAAAGTAAAAATGACTTTTCCAGTCACGATTCAGTTTGAGTCTGTATGGATGCTCAGCTGATGTTGCTGTCACAGTTTCTAAGGCACTCCCAGTTAAGTGTTGTGGAATCAGCTGTATTAAGATAGTTTTCTAGTTCTGTAGGAAATTTAAGCATCTGAATTTAGGCTTTGATTATAGTATAAAAAATCTTGTAGAGAAATAACAAATTCCCAGATGGTTATCACTCAGTATGCTAACTTATACATCAGTGGCTTGCATGGGCATTTCTGCCTTTAAAACATTTGTTTTGGAAACTGTTGCTCCATTGTGAAGCACACAAAAGCACATATTCCTGTTCCTCATTATCGCATATCCTTTGGCATTCCTATTGATATTGCTTGAGTGCCACAGTGTGGCTTGTGCCCTTCTATCATGAGGGAAAATAGTTCTGGCTTCAAATTCTGTATCACATGTTTTCTCAGTGATCAAACTACTCTTTCTCAGTCTCTCTTTTGTATCTTTTGTTGTTGTTTGGGCTTTCTTTTAGCCTCTCAGTAACACAGGTATTCTGTACAAAAACAAGAGTGAGGTCCCAGGCTGCTTGAAGCAGCTAGTTTTGCTTAAATGTCAAAGAATGCGTGAAAGAGGATTTTTCTCCATAGGGAGAAGTCCTGATAAAGTGCAATTATTTTTGTTCCTGATGTGACTGTAGGGTAAGATTCTTTTTGGGTCTCCTCTGGGACTGGGATAGAGGAATGAAAAAAGCAAAGAAGAATTATAGTAAGGTTTAAAAAAAAAAAAAAACTCTCTCTGTTAACGTTGAGGAGGCAAAAATAGGTATGTGGTCAACGTGAGGACGTTTGTGCTTGAATCATCAAGACTTCCAAAGAAAGGAGACTGCGGTCTGATACCTGCACAGCATCTCACAGAGACCGTGGGGCTGACAAAGATGTGTAACATTTTACTACTGTTGTGACACAGTGCCACGTCTTTGGTGGCCTGTGACTTGCCATATCTGTTACATCCCTGCAGACTTTTTAGTTATTAGAGATGTCAAACTGACTGTCTGTGAAGCTGACCTGAATCCAAAAGACATTTAAGAGTTTTCTTGAATTCTTTGTGGGACTCTACTGAGCTCTTGTGTGCAAAATTTCTAGGGTTCCTAACTCTAGGTCTCCCATGGACTATCAAAATGGACCCCAGACACAAAACAGTCTGTCACAATTGGAATGTTCTTAAAAACTTGAAGACCTTTTCTGTTTGTTTGTTGATTTGTTTGTTTTAATTTGGGGTTTGTTTAATTCTGGGCTTTATTAGAACTCCAAATAAGGTTTGTAGCTCTTATTTCCAAAATGCAAACTACACTCTACAGTGATTATTTTGCAAAATAAAAGCCGCATCAGATAATAAATATGTTAAAATAAAATTATAATAAAACCCAAATATGGGTCTTTGACTTATGACAATACATAAAAAAGCACATTCATCTTTATGTAACTATACTTATATGTGGCAGATGTGAGGGAGTGGTAATGGTATCTTGTCCGACTGACTAAACAGTTCACTTCATTTGGACATGGAATAAATGAAAACATTTTTGGCCCAAGATGAAAATGGGTAGAGCACAGACTGATCTGTTGCCTCTTCTGCAACAGGATGTTACTAATAAAAACCAACAGTGAAAATTACTCAACATTGCAAATTCACAAATATTGGTTGGATATTCCCATTAAAATGTGCTCTTGATATCATAACACATTCACTGGAATTCATTGGTAAATAAACACTTATATGTGATTAAGCAAGTATACAGGAATGTCAGTTTACCTTTCACCATATTTTAGATTTTCCCTAATGATATTTTGTCAAGTAAACTTGATTTTTGTCTCCATAATTAATTCACTTTGGGATGATTAAGGACATAAGAAAATCTCTGATAGAGCAGTCAAACTTTCCCTGTTTAACTGTCTGGCTGCAGAACAGATTGAGGAGAACTCGCAGACCCAGGGTCTCTGTGTTCTGCTGGAGGTTCACAGCACAGGTCTTAACTATCATGGCTTGTACTCACTTCTAGAGTTTACTCTGATGGCCATTTTGATCATATCCAATATTGAGCCTATGTGACTGTTCTTATTCCCTGTTTCAGTAAAGTTTGCTAATCATAGCAAAATAAACGTTTGACTATTCAGAAAGGCCTGGAAGTCTTCCTAGAGATTTTAGGTATATCGTGGACACACATTCCTGCAAGGAGTGCTGCATTTGGTCCCATCAGGAATGTCTGTTGTTGCAGCAGGACATGAGAGAGGAATTGCAGAAAAGGGCTGTTACTTGAGAGGCCAACAGCAGGGAAGTTCTGCTGAGCAGACCAGCACCTGACATTAAATACACAGAACTAGGTGAACAAAAGTAACCAAGCAATGCACTAAGAGAGGAGGATACAGTGACATTTCATAAATCTGTAATTCAAAAAACAGTTCAGCACACATTCTAGGCTGATGTTCAGGCCCGCTTATTGTATTCACACAGTTTCCTCTCTTCATCTGTGACTTTGTAGGGTTGCATTCAGCAACCATCAGTACAAACAAATGGTTAAGGTAATAAAATACCTTGGATTAAGCTCATGCTGTAAAGGAACTGCTGTTGCTTAGTCTCTGAAAGTGTTGAGAGAACAGAAAATTGGTGGGATGATGGGTTGGAGGAAGACACAGGATGCCTGTTGAGTATATTGTTTCCTATTCAAGTTCTCAGCTGGATGCCATATCAGGAATGTACTTTTTAATTTGGCCAAGAGAGTCAGTCTTTTTTTCTTCTGCAAGTGGTTGTTGGCATATGAACCTGAAATCGAAAGAAATAAAGTGGAAGAAGCCAAGTACTTAGTGTAAGATTTAAAAAATAGTGTTAGAGACACGTACAGCATTATACAGTTATGATACTTTTGTAGTATTCTTATAATGCAATAGAGAAAAATAACTGGCCCACACAGTTACCAACTCTGTATCTGCTGGGATTTGGTGGAAGAAGTGCAGTTATCCATCAGCAACCTGATTCTGCTTCCATTGAAGTCATGTGGAGTTTTGCCAATGGCTTTAGTAGGTGGAAGAACAGGATCTGGGAGGCTATAGATGAGGAAAAGCCAGCACTCAAAAAGTTTTCTCAGTATGTTACTGGATAAGTGCCACTATCTAAAGGGCAGTGTGTGGCCCAAAGAGGAGGAGTTTCAGAGGAAAGAGATAGAAGTGTATTGAAATAATTTTTGGGAAAAAGGTCTTGTATAAGACGAAAGACAAGGCTTTTTAGGGGCATGGTATGTCTGATCTTTGTATTGACTAGTGACAGTGGAAGGGCCCACTTTGTCAGAAAAAAAAAATCAGTAGCAAAATCTAGGCTTGAGTTTTTAAGTCTGTTGTTTCACATAGTGTTGGTATCAGAGAGATGCACCAAACAACTGAAAATTGATTTGGATGGCCAATAGATGTTTGTAGCTGTCAGTCCAAAGGAGCTATACCTACAGTGAACGTGTAGGAAGATAGGTGCCTTGGTGACAGGAAAAGCACTTTTGTCCATATATCCTTGTTTTAGGAAAAACAACTTGCAATCCTTGTAGACTGTTAAGTCAGGTGACATTGTCCCCTTGGTCTCTTACTAAATCCTTCCAAGAGGATTGCACACCAGTACTCTGCACAGCCCCGTCTTCTGTCTCAGTATTGAGAAATCACTGAATTGGTTTCCTTGTTGTTATTTCTCAGGACCATGTGCAAGAGCCATTGCAAGCATTTGGAAAGTTGACATCCTGGGGAAGGGGCACAGCCAGGGAGGGTGGCATGCCAGAACAGTTCTCACGTAAGTTAGGAACAAAATGGAACAATGAGCTTGACTACTGAACCATTTTCATCAATTTCCATTGAATGGCCTGCTTAGAACATTGAGAGTGGTGGCATATCAATTTAGGATATTTATTTCGACTTGCAGATGAGAATTGGCAAAAAGGATATATAGCTCAGGAATTTATCAAGGGCACATTCAAGTTTTCTTGTCTGTGATCCATAAAGACACCAGGAAGATGCCTGCTGGATACATAATCAAACTATAGTTTCAGTAGTCTCCACATAGTAGTCAAGACACTATAGATAAGGATAGGGAGATCTGAACAAGCCTGGTCTTTGCAGCACTGCTGTAGCCATCAAGAAAAATCCACTAAATTAATTTCAGATCCCGTGGGAGAAATCACAGAAAGACTGTTTTAATGCTGTTGCCTTCTTACCTTGATAAAAATGGGCAATTGACTACAAGTACAGACACCAAGATACTTGAATCTACCCAATGCTGTCATGATGGGCATGGGCATAGGTGTGCAGGACAACAAACAGAGAGACTGACTCCTGGACTAGTACCAGTGTTAGGCATATGAAAGAGATCTGAAGGTGCTGAGCATAACAGTGGCAGCCTTTGACAAAGCAGAGGTACTTGTGTCATGTAGGAGCATCGTATTGGCAGCCAGTAAAACTGACAGATAAGAAGTCCAGCTGTGCCATTCTCCTCTTTGAATGCTTCGGCACACTGTTCTAACTTTACCTCTCATTTTGTAAAAAAACCCCCAAGAAAGTATCTGTTGTTTCTGCAGCCTTTGTATTTCTCCTTTGGGACCTCACAGAGGGGGATACAGTGGAGATTTCTGTTCCAGGTGAGCCATATTAAGTGATAATCTAATATCTCTGGATGACCTCACGCCTTTCAGTAAACAGGCAGATCATTGGAGACCTCTCTCTATATCATCCCATTCTATTTATCTGCCAAGAAGCTTGGCTGATATATTCATCAGTTTTATAATGGAAAACCAGTTTGTGTATGGTAAAAGAACTTGTATTTTCTTCTTACCAAAGTTTTAATATTTACAATGTAAAGGTATGCATCTCATCTACAAGCTAGGGATCAGCTGTTATTGGTTAAATCAGCTTAAGAAAAAAAATTGGAAGGAAGGGCGAATTCTGTTCCACTGCTATCTCCTTTTGGGATCCTTCCAGCAAACACACATTTAAGCACTTCTATAAACCAACCATCTGAGAAGAAATATCAACACCAATTGCATTTCAGCCTCTTTTACAACCTGATAATTGTATATGCTTTCTTAGGGTCTTACGAAGCTCTATTTCAAATTGTAGTCACAGTTTTACATTGCTTAATGGCTTTTCCAATTTGTCCTGGTTAAATCTAATATTAGCACTCTGTGTGAACTGCAGATGGGGATATACAGATTTCATACTGTGTATGCAGCTTGTTGAAGAGCACTGGCTTACAATACTTATTGCAGTGTTGGAAAAGTCCTATCTTACACCAAAGAATATGGGAAATGCTTTTGCAAAGTTTCTTAGCTGTCTAGGTTTTGATGCATAATGAGGCCACACAGTTAAGACAACACTGAGCATGAGAAATGTTCTTTGTTCTTTACAAACGTAACTCTTTCTTGAAAGCAGTTTGCTCCATGGAAGATAAGAGAGATTTTGTGATTTTACACACAAGTTTACCATGCTACTCAGTAGCTGCAATGGCTGCCTGAGGAGTAAATCCACTAAACTTACTGATTTGCAGGTATATAGGCTGGTCAGGAAGAAGTGCTACAAGAGTGAAGGCCACAGCCTGTTCTCTTGGGGATGTCCTGTGCCGGGCACATATTCTGTTCAGCTGGCACAGAACTGACTGCACAGATACACAGCACATGGCATCAAACCAGAACTGTGTTCACTTCTGCAAGGAGATGAAAATTAGCACCCTAATCCTGGTTTGGTCAGATCGTATGGATGATTTTAGGCTTCTCCCAGTTTAGTATTCTTGCTTTCTGTAAAAGATTCGGCAATCTGGAATGAAGCAGAAATAAATCACAATTCAGAGCTTTCATCTGTTTCCACAAGCAAATTTAAGTGCCTTTGAATTCTGGTGCTGCACCAGCTGTCCTGTGGATGGTACAGAGGGCTATGCTAGTGTGAGAATCATTGGCAACTGCTTTCCTGGTAATGTTGTCTTCTCTGTATCTACATCTGAGGAACTGTGCTATGAACAGCATAGCTTGCATACAGAGTAATTCTCTTTACACCACCTTATGCACATACAGTGTCACAAAAACAACTCAAGGTGTCCCTTCAAAAAAATATATTACAATTGAAAAAATGCTAATTAAGGCAATGCAGATTAATCAGATAAAATAAGAGAATAATTTTAAAATAAAACCTTTAATATTATTTTAACTCAAAGTGACAACATATTTGGAATATGCATATCAAGCAGGAAAGGGAAGAGACCAGCATGGCTGAGTCACAGCTTGCTGGTCAAGCTAAAAAGTAAGAGTGAGCTGCACAGGCAGTGTAAACAGGGACTGGTATCTTGGGAAGAGTACAGAGATGCTGCCCGATTGTGTAGGCATGAGGTCAGGAAGGCCAAGACACGGTTTGAACTGAACTTGGCAAGGGACCCAAAAAATAACAAGAAGGGCTTCTACAGGTACATCAATGAAAGAAGGAAGGTGAAAGAAAACATACCCCCCTGAAGAACAAGAACAGGGAGCTAGTACAACAGATGAAGAGAAGGCTGAAGTTCTCAATGACTTTTTTTCCTCAGTCTTTGCTGGCAGTCTCCCTCCCAACACTTCCGAAGTCAAAAAACCACAAGGCAGGAATCAAGGTGGTGAAGTCACTCCCACTGTATGTGAAAATCAGGTTCGTAACCTC
>JAAGNO010029526.1:0-24428 GCA_033439905.1 Ceryle rudis
CCCAGCCTGCCTTCAGCAGCACTCAGATGAGTGTCAAAAAATGGAGGAAAAGGAAAAAGCAGAAGGGTCCTCATGATGCATGTCTGTATGTTTCCTCCCAGATCCCTGCAATAAATGCTTTTGGGAGACCCTGAGCCAGATGTTGCAGTGACAAGTCCTAGCCCTGTCCCTCCATTTGAAGCCCTTTGGCTGGTGTTTTCTCCATCAAGACTGGAAATGTTTGTGGCTGGTGGGGCACTTGCCTGGACAAGAGCACAGCCAACACTTGGTGTTATGGAGGAAAGGAGTGGCAGGGAATTGCAGCCCGGTTAATGTCAGTGCTTGTGAAAACACTGGCACAGTGACTTGGATGAACGAGCTGTAACCACTGCAGCGTGGCTGAGCAACTGCCTATTGGCACTGGGGTGTTATCAAGACCAAGTTATGTCAGACCAAGATAATTTCTGCCTCTGAACAGGCACCACATCCTGCAGATAGCATGGATATAAGAAATAACCCGCAGCCTGCTTTTTAGCAAAGCCTTTGACTTGCATACATGATCCTCATGTGCTGCCCAAGGCGATGGCTGGGCATCATGCACTCTCGTCAGAAAGCAGTCAGGCTGTGGCAATGAAAAAAAGGCCCAGGCATGTCTCCTGGTGTTGTGTCCAGCACCCTAGTAGAGTCCAGCACCCCCACCAGTGCCCTCAGTCGCCCATTATGCTATGATCACAAGCCCTGGCTCTAACCCCCTGCATTTCCCAGTACCCATGCAGGCATTTTGCTGATCTGTAAAAGCACATGTGGTTGTGCTGCTGTGGCCAGGGACAGGGACCGTCCTCAAGCTTGGGGACAGTCCCAGAGTAAGCTAAAATCAGCTCAGTGCAACCACCTCCGTGTGGAACTCAACACAGGCCAATCACCTTCTCAGTGGGCATGAGAGTCAACATGCTCCTGCAAAAGCATCACTTCCTACAGCATCTCGTGTGTGGGTTCCCCTTGAGTGTACAGCTGAGAGACCACGTGCTCTCAAACACACAGCCCAATTACCAAAAGCTTTGGAGATTCATTGAAAATGCTGTTTTGCTAACAGTTGAAATGCATTTAAACATGGTTTTATTTTATTAATTCATATAAAACTAATTGTGATATTGCCATTGCACTTTCTGTTTGAAAAGGCTGAGGTTCAAACTAAACAAGGAGGTGTCAGAGTTCAGCACTGCCCAGGCCTGCTTCCAGCAGACAAAAAAAACCCAACACAGCCTACACACAACCACCACCCTACACACACTTCCCCTCCCAGCATATGGGGTAAGCACAGACAATAAATTCCTTACATCATCAGAAATGGAGAGAATCGGGCTATGAGGGTAAAACATCATCCCATTTCCCAGGACAACTCCTCTTCTGCCCATCTTTGGTCAGATTTCAATCCTTCAACCTGCTTTTGATTTTTCACAAACCAAATAATTTTCCTCTGAGAAAGGACTGAATCAGGCTAAGGTAATTTTGTTGTGATAAAAATGTGAAACTGGCTTGTAGAGGGCTGATGGCAGCTAGGTAGACTCTTGCCTTCTCCTGCTTCGCCCTGGTGTGCTTACAGGGCAGGCTTATAGCACCCTTTTTTTGTTGTGCCTGACCCTACATTGGCCACCTCAAGGCAGCACATGAAAGATTACCTTGCTCTCATTTTAAAACTATGAAGACCAGAGGGAAATCTTTGTGTGCTGTACACCAGCCACATTCACCCATCAACTCCAAGGTGTATATCTCTACAGACCTTGGAAAACACACATTAACAGTTCCCTGTACCAGCTGAAGCAGATCTGGTACCCAGTAAACACTTAAAGCTCCTTCTGTCTGTGGGGAAAATGTCTCCTCACTGAGGAGCTATGCTGCGCTGCTGTCAGGCTTCAGAATAAGTTTTCTGGAGATTTTCAAGGTCAACCTTCACAGTTTATGAACCAGCAATTAGCTGGAAAAAAAAAATTTAAAATAAAATAAAATAAAAATCTGTTTTTCCATCAGTCTAGAGATAGTGTGGTGTCTCCCAAACCTAGGGTTAGCATCGACCACGACGAAGAGCAGCAGGCTGTCGAGGTTCGATCCATCTAACCTTGCTGTACATTGTAATTTTTAAACCTCCCATAGTCATTTCCTTGCTGTCGTGGAAATAATGGAGCCAGCAATGGATTGCTCCCCTCTCAAGCACAGGGTAATGAGCAGCCATCAGAAACATTTGATATTTCCATGATGTGAAGCATCAATGGCCACAGAGAAAACTGTACCCATTTTTGCAGTACTTAATTTACTGTCACAAGCAAGCGATCTGTGCGAGAGAGCCGGCATAACACTGATACACTTTTATTACCCTGGCAGGAGCCACATTATTGTTTTCTGTTTCCACATTTCTTAGCAACAACATCTTTTTTGTCCGTAGGTTTCTTCATAGGAGCTCAGCTGAAATTATTTTTGTGTTGTACCCAATTTACATGCTGACTTACATCAGCCTGTCCACGAGCGAGAGCTTTGCTTTCTGCCTGAAAGCCTCCTGGCAATTACTGCTGTCTTCTGCTGATCCATCACTCCCCTGGCACCAGAGGAGACAACCCTCGCTGCCCGGCAGAAGCTGCCCATCCTGGGGAGCAGCTCAGTCTCTGTCAGTCCCCCAGGTGCTGTTGCAGCCAAGGAGGGTCTGGAGCTAATAGATATGGACTTGTGCTCTGGGCATCACTTCTGTGTGCCAGCCCAGAGACCCACAGTCTTGCTCCAGTGGACTATTCAAGCCAATATAAAATCATTTTTAAGTACCACGTGAGTGTACGAGGCAGGGCAAGCTGCGATGCTGTAGCATAGGGTAAGACCTGTTCTGAAAAACTCTCAAAAAGGTCTTTTCTGCAGTTCAGTGGCAGCTGACGTCATTGCTGTATGAGGCTGTGCCAGTTTACCTCACACTTCTGCTGCTCATCTGCTTACTACAGACCCTTCAGAGCTGTTCTTTCCTTTGCCCAGCAGAGATGCTCTTTCAGTACCAAAACTGAACTGTGAAGCTACATCCATAATCCTGACCCTCAGCTCTGCAATCAAAGGCAGGTTTAGGAGTCTCAGGGAGAGTTTGAGGTTCAGAACATGGTGGGGTCAGATCATCAGCTGATGGCATTTCCTCTGTCTGCATCTGAGCCCCACTCACTGAGGTCCCACCAAGGCGGTGGTGTCTACCTGTGTGCTGCCCATGGAAGGTTTGAGGCCCTGCTGCCTGCCTTTTAGTGCCTGAGCCAGGTAGTTATCATGGCTGTATGTCTGTGGCCAGAGGGCTGGGCAGACAAACACATGGATACACTTACTTATGGTAGAGCCCTTGCAGAGAACAGGTCCAGCCCATCTTGGTGCCACTGGCAAAGCCTTTCCAGCCTTGGGACCCCTGCAGATACAGGGCAAAGCAGAAAGATTCCCCAAAAGAAACCTCACTGCAGCCATGAGACCTGCTGCAAAGCCTCCTGCTGAGAGTCTGGGACAACACAGGTCTGCCCCAAATGCTGTAGGGCTGTGCTCCCATGCTCATTTGGCTCCTAAAGAGTTAAGGTGGTTTGTGCATCCAAGGATGCAAAAGACATCCAAGAATGACTTCACTGGGTGACTGGCCCACATTGGGAGAGGAGAGTGTGCTGCTCCTGGCAGCTTGTATGGAGTCCTATCATGGTGTATGCTCTGGAGCTTCCCATCTGCCTGCTGAAGACCAAGTTGTAGCAAAAGAAATCCCCTGGCTGCAAGTTTGTGTTCATATGGCGGTGGGTGCAGGGTAATGTCAGTGGCATGAAGTGAAGGCTAATGCCTTGGTCCCCAGTGACACTCCCCAGCTGCAGCCCAAACTGTGCTCCTGGAGCAGGTAAAGCACCATGACCACTTGGCCCTTGTGAGCCCCGGCAGGAGACTAAAAACAGCTCCACCTGCATTTGAGTGCTGCTGTTGTTCTCTCTTATGTCAGCATCCCCCCAGTGCAGGGCTGCAGACCAGGGTTGTCAGAACACCTATACCCAGCATTTTCAAGTGGCCCTGACTTTTTCCCCAGCCTCTGCTGGTCCCACAGCCATTAGATGTGAGGTATCAGTGAGGAGTTCTCCCACATCTGGGCACAACAGCCCAGCTGCTCCCACAGGTCCTGTCTGCCCATGTGCAGCTCCAACATGGTGAGAGGACCCAGTAGTGAGCACCCAACAAGACTGTGCTGATGAGGAAAGAGACAACAAATGTTATGTACATGCCAGGGAAACAGCGGATTTCAACAACAGCAAAGCTCAAAGAGAAAGGAGGTGAAAAAACAACTCTGAGAAAGAATGAGCAGAGGACGTTCACCAACACACAAAACTAGATCATGGATCTGAGATGAGCCCTCAGCCCTCATCCCCCCAAGGACAGAGAGCACTGTGAAGATAAATACGACCAGGGACTGTATCATTAGAGAAGCCTTAAGCTCCCATATATAGCCTGGAAAGAGACTGTTGCTAAGAATAGTGGGGCCCACATATTCCATGATAGAAAAGTTGACAGATTTCTTCCCAGCACTAATAGGATGTGAGGCTATTTTAAACTTGCCCTGGTAAGTAGTCAGGGTGTAATTGAAGATCTGGTCCTAGAAAATAAACATGGATCAAGAGATCCTGGGTTGCATCCTTTTCTGTTAAATGCAGAATAAACACAAGGGAGGTCATTACAAAGGGTCTACTTTCCAAAAGCCCAAACAGAGCCGTTAATGGCGGGATCCAGCAAAATCAACCAGCCTGCAGCATCCTGAGCCGTGAGACGAGTGAGGCAGGGTGTGAAATCAGTGGGGATGGTGTGGTGGGGCATCAGGGGCTGCCACTGCCACCAGCACCTTCCCCTTCCTTGGTCCCTCTGCCTCAGCCCAGCCCCTGTGGCAATGGGTCTGCGGGGACCCTCGGTCCAGCGGCAGAGCCAGACTCCCACTGAAAGCAATGGAAATCTTTCTCCTGGCTGGGCTGGGCTTTGGGAGAGGCTACATTTATTTAGACTAAGCAACCCCCATTTGGTAGCAGTATCTGCAGCATTTTTCAGCAGTATTAGAGTAGAAATAAATTATTCCCCTCTAGTTTTTCAGAATTAATGAAAAGTGATGGTAGTACATCTGAGTAATGTCTTTAATGTGCAACAACCAGTACGTAAAGTAACACACTTCACGGTCAGATTCCAGTTTTAAAAAGAAATGACACAGTGGACGTGTTACATTGACAAGTACATAGTGGTTTCTACATTTTTTTTCTTAAAAATAAAAATACATCACATTGGAATATCACATACAAAAAGTAGAATTTGCCCTAAAATAAAATTTTATCAAATCATTTAAAAATTTACAAAAGTAAAATGCATACAAACTCCAGTAAAATTGAACAGTCTTACAGGTCAAGGGTAGTTTACAAAGACGTTCTCCAAAATGCAAAACCCTCTTTTTCTCCACAGGTTCATGCAGTTCAAAAATCCCCAACTGTTACGTGCGTCACATAATTCAAAGCTCTTTTTTCCGCCTTATCAAGTATTTGTTTCTAAAATGCACAGTGGAAGACATTAAACTGGGCAGGGGAAAAAAAGATTTTAGTCTAGCAAATATCACAGGCAGAGAAGACAAATCTATCTGGATCACTGTCCCGGGGCAGCAGCAGCTGGTGGCCAGCCAGTGGTGTGGACGCCCTGCAGCTCTGCTGGGCCCCTCGGCCCGGGTGACGCGTGCCAGCAGGAAGGTCAGGGCAGGCAGCAGAGGTGCAGGCAGCAGAGGTGCAGGCAGGAGAGGTGCAGACAGGGGCCGGATGAGGCAACCAACCCTGTTTTCGCATGATGGCTCTAACTGCACATCTAGGGCGACCAGAGAGAGCCAGATACAGCCCGGGGGCACAGCACGAACCTGACCGACCCAGGCATTCCGTATCTCTGAGCATTCCTTCCCTAAACACAACCATTTCCCACCTCCCTGCTGGAGGGGTTCTCTATCCAGACAGTGCACGCTGTCTACGCCTCATAGATGATGCTGGCCAAGCAGAGAAAACCAGCGGCTGCTCTCCCCACAGAAGTCTCAAGGCTGAGGACACGCAGCCCATTAAACAGGGCACTTTCCACTCCCTGCTCCAGCCTCCTTCCAGGATCCCAAAGCACATCCCAGCCCCAACCACAGTGTGTTCCTTCCTGGGGAGGGACATGGGGCATCCTCTCCACCCCCCCCTTTTTACATGTGGGGAGAGCCAGGTACCCCACACATGAGCTTGCCTTCCCCCAGGCCCTGAGCAGCTCTGTGACTGAGTGCAGTGTCCAGCCTCTCACTACCCATCCCAGTCACACAAACCTGCACATCCTTTCCGCAAAGGAAAACATGGGGTTGGGGTTTTTGGCTTTTACAGACAGATGGACTAAGGCTGAAGAAGTGGCCTGAGCCTACAGGGAAAAGCTCCCCATAAAGAAAAAAAGTTTTTGCTCATGGTATTTTCTTCATATAGCGATACAAAGTGAGCACAAGAAGTCTGTCCAGATTAAACACATGGAGAAATCACATGGGGGATCTACTGTGGAGAGACACCATGGAAGGAAAAGCTGTTATGGCAAAGAGCAAGTCCCACCTGCCTTCTCTGCCGCACCTTGGAAAATCAGCACCTCGTGTGCCACAGCCATAGCTGTTCCTGTGACACAAATTGCGTCACAAACACAAAGCGAAGGTCAGGGACTCATTCTTGAGGGAGTGAAAAACGAGACTCTGCTAAAATTGGGCTGCAGGCAACAATCCTTCTGAGCAAATAACCCAGGCGCCCACCAACACCGCACCTTCTGGGCTGGGTGCAGTGCTTCCCTCCTCCCACTCTGCCCTGATAGCTGCCTCTGGCCTGGGCACGAAGCTTCCTGCAGTGCTGCTGAGGGATGAGCAGCAGCAGAAGGGGCACCAGGGCTGCAGGAGTGGGTCTGTGCTCTGGGGGAGCAATGCATTGCTCCAAACACTTTGTGATCTCAAGCAAAAGGCGGGAGCCAGCACATCTGTGCAAATATTTGCTTTTGTTTGTCAAAACTTTGGACAGAGTTACATTTCTTCCTCTGTTTATTAGTTTCATCTGCCATGAAACACAAACTGAAAAAAATTATAAGCAGATTGACTTTACTTCTGACTTTACTGGGGCTGTCGCCTGCTCTGCAGCAGTTCTCTGAAATGACACTCCTGGAGGAAGCAAGACAACTATTCCTGTGCCACCTACAACCCACCTCGCAGCTGTGGGGAAACGAATGAAGCCTGTGTTGATACTTAAAACCTCTGACGTGAAGCTGGAAGCCCGGAGGCTATTTCACTACCAGCAGGGAGGCAGCAGCCATGAGGCAGCTTTTCCCCGCTACACTTGCTCCCTTCCTTCTCTCAGCCCCAGTGCTGGGACCCATGGAAAATGATGAAGTTCTATACTCAGTCTTAATGAAACCCCCCCAGAAGTAAAGAAACATAAAAATGCCTTTGACCCAATAGAAGAAATGAACAATTAAAAGCCTGCTGTCGTATCATTACAGGGCAGTTACATCTACTGTGCAAACTGTGTAATTCCCATTCATATTTCAGCCAATGCTCACAATTATATAGCACTTCCCTTTCCACTAACAGCCAATATATGCATATCAATTAATTCAGCTCATTTATATTGCAGTGTAAGGCTCCGCCATCACTGTTTACTGTAAAACAAGCCAGGCATTAACATCCCTGTCACCGCAAAACTTCAAATTATATATAGATTTGATCAACACTCTGCAATATTTCAGTATTGAAAAGCCCTCTGTAACCACCCCCTCCCCTCCCTCAACCCATCAGCCTGATGCTCCCCCAGGTTACCAGTGTGAACACTGATGCAGCCTGGGGTTTTCCATCCCAGTCCAAGATTAAAGACTTCCCACTCCCATTCATTTCAGCTCTGTCAGATGGCTGGGCATAAGTGTGATGCTGTGAACCTGAATACTGAACATTCACAGTGCCTATCAGCTTGGCCTCTCTAAGTGTGGGAGCTAGAATTATAAGTTTCAGGCAAATTATAGTCTTCTCCTAACAGACTATCTGTTCACATATCTGCAAAATCCTTTGGGTCTGCACTTTCTTCCAGCTTGCATGATTTTCTAAAAATCACTGGTTTTATCTATATTAAGTACATGATTGGCCAATCCTTCCCTCTAAAAATCAGGTTTTATGGATATTAAGTATGTGGTTGGCCAACCCATCCCTCTAAAAATCACTATTTTAATGCATATTAAGTACATGGTTGGCCAACCCATCCCTCTAAAAATGGGTTTGGGAGCACAGAAACTCATCTCCATATTCAGGTGGCCATGTGGGAAGGCAAAGGAATCAAAAAGAAATGACAGGGTAACAGTAAACAGTGCTGTGAGTGGAGCCTACATCTACTAACCCTGAGCTTCCTCACCAGCAGCATGAAAGCCAGCACAGCTCCAGAAAGAAAAGCCAGCAGCAGTGGAAGCAGAGCTGAGAGCTGTTACCAAGCCAAGCAGAAACCTGAGGAACGGCCCAAACTTAAAATGAAGAACAGTGCGGTCACTCCAGAGCATCTTTCCCAGCATTTTCAGTATAAAGCACAGCACAATTACTTGTGTGTTTGGCGGCTCTGCACTGCTGGGAAAAAACGGTCTTCAGGGCCATGAACTTATGGGGCAAGAGGAGATGCAAATATCGTGACTTCCCAGGGCACCTTCTTCTGCTGGCAAGTCACAGGCCAAGCAGCAGCCAACGTCAGGTACTCTGAGGCAGTGCATGGTAATGCCTCATTTAGATCAAAACCCTGCTGTGTCTGAGACTTAGAACTTTCACCAGTTAGGAAGAGAAACATGAACTGGTTTGAGCCTATTTTGCACTGCTAACTATATCAACACTGCTTAGGGATCTCCCTGCAGTCTCAAACTCTAACTTCCAATAAAGTGTGGGTATCCTGACAGCTTAGACCCTTGGTAAATCCAAACAAGGGTGGACCTAGAGATAATACTATCCCTGGAGGTATTTAAGAAACAGATAGACCTGGTGCTTCAGGACATGCTCTAGTGGCAGGCATGTAGGGGGTTATTTTGTGTGGTTTGTGTTTTTGAAGTCATGTTTGGTTAGGGTATTTAGGTATTTGGGTGGGGGTTTTTTTAGGTGTTTTTTTTTTGTTATGGGTATGGTTGGACTCTGTGATCTAGCAAATCCTTTCCAACCATGAATATTCTTTGATAACTCATCCAAAAAAATACTCCCCTGTGTTCAGTTGAGTTACTGACATAAAGTAGACTACTCCTCCACAAAAGGATGCTGCTTCTGGGAACAGATGGAGATTTCAGAGATCCAAGCAAGCACATTTGCAATCCTCACCTCCCTCCAGAGCCAGACTTGCTAATGTAACAAAGTCCTAAAGCCTAAACACTGTGTGTGTGGAATGCAGTGTCCTGCAGAACTTCAAGTGAGGAGCCATTACAATGTAATTTCCATTACACTTGCTGGGAACTCTGGTTGAGCCTCAATTGCAGAATGGTGCCTGCAATCCCAGAGCCGGTCTCCAGCAGAACCCTGTTGTGCCACTCAGCTCTGGATAACGTCTCTCATTTTGGTGCAGAGGCATCAAGGGCTGCAATTAAGACCACACACTATAGCACCCAAGACAGACAGTGTATCTGGTTTGTGGGGCAAGGTGGTGTGGGGGTTGGGGGGGGACTACAGGGGTGGCTTCTGTGAGAAGCTGTTAGAAGCTTCTTCCATGTCCAACAGAGCTAATGTCAGATGGCTCCAAGACAGACTTGCCAGTGGCCATCAGCACAGGTGGTAGTGCCTCTGGGATAACACATTTAAGAAGGGAAGAAAAAAAAAAAAATCCTAACCCAGCAACTGTAGCCAAAGAGAGGAGTGAGAATATGTGAGAGAAACAACCGTGCAAATGCCAAGGCCAGTGAAGACTGGAGGAGGTGCTCCAGGTATCGGAACAGAGATTCCCCTGCAGCCTGTAGTAAAGACCATGGTGAAGCCGGCTGCCCTCCTACAGCCCATGGAGAACCCCACACCAGAGCCAGTGGAAGCCCATGATGGAGCAGGTTTGCTGGCAGGACTTGTGACCCTGGTGGGGAACCACACTGGTCTGTTCCTGAAGGACTGCACCCCATAGAAGGGACCAACACTGAAGCAGTTCATGAAGTTAACAGTAGCCTGTGGGAAGGATTCATGTTGAATAGTTTGTGGACTGGCTCCCGTAGAAGGGACCCCATGCTGGAGCAGGGGAAGAGTGTGAGGAGTCCTCTCCCTGAGCTGGAAGGAACAGCAGAAACAACACGTGATGAACTGACTGCAACCCCCCTTCCTCTGGCCCCCTCTGCCATTTGGGGTGGGAAGGAGGTAGAGAAATTGGGACTGAAGTTGAGCCTGGGAAGAAGGGAGAGGTGGGGGGAAGGTGTTTTAAGATTTGGTTTTATTTTCTATTAGCCTAACTCTGATTTCAATTGGTAATAAGTTTATCTAATTTCCCCAAGTCAAGTCTGTTTTGCCCATGACAGCAATTGGTGAGCAAGTTCTCCCTGCCCTTATATCAACCCATGAGCTTTTTATTATATTTTCTCTCCCCTGTCCAGTTGAGTAAGGGAGTGACAGAACAGCTTTGGTGGGGACCTGGCCTTGGACCAGGGTCAGCCCACCCTGCAGAAACTTCTACCAAAGCATTAAAGTTCAGGAGAGCAGTGAGCAATTCACACAGCCTCAGAAAAACAAGGAACAGAGTTTAAAAGAAGATGTGCACTCTTCTCACCTGACTGTACAAAGAGTCTGCATCTGGCAGCACTGACAAATATTTTGAATTCTGGAACAGAGGCAGAATAGGTTATAGTCCGAATACTGCCTGAAATGCTTTTCCATCTTAAAATAGTCAGGACAGTGAAAGGATTAGGAATCTCATGCCACTCGGGACAGTGCCTGAACTGTGCAATTTTAATCTTAATATAGCTATAGTAAATTGCAGAAGCAGAGCTCCGAAAAGGCATCAGAGCTTGCAGTTCTGCCATGACAATGCAACTCCAATCACACTCTTGGCAAGTGATCCTTGGTTTCAGAAGACAATAGGTAGCAGCAGCTACTGGATATTGAAACTATTCCAGGCACTAGAACATAGTAAAAAGAAGCTGGACAGTTAATACCATTCATCTGAAAAATGGTAAAAGGATGATGCCAGCAGATCTGAATGTGCTGGTTAGATTGATCTAGTTATGGCCATGTACGTTAGCTCCATTTCTACAACGAGCCTCCTTCAAGACAGAAAAGATCATTTACTAGCTGATATAGGCAATGAGCTAAGTCAATTTTCTGTTACTTCAGTAAATACATCCATTGCTCTGAAAACACAAAAGCAGAGAACAGCTTGATTTTATTTTACTGCAGACAACACTCCTGAGTTAAAGGTATTAGTGGCACATTCTCTCTGCAAAGGGAGAGCAGACAGAATGAACACATCTGTGTCTGAAAGGTAGCACTCAGATCAGGGTTTATGCGAGGGAGCTTACAGTGTTGGTATCACCCCAGGGTGGCAGAGAAAAGCCCAGCACAGCAGCAAAGGGCGCTTGATTAAACTTTGGTGGAGGGAGAACCCTGTGCACCAGCCTCCTCTAGCACATGGGTGCAGCCTCTGCAATAAAACTGCTACGATAGGAAATTGATCACCCCCTGAAAAAAACCTCAGGTCGCAGACAGTGTACATATGCATTTCCAGTCATGGCAGTGACTGGTTTGGTTACAAACAGTGGCATACCACCATCCAGAGACATGATTACTTAAAAAAACCCACCTATGTAAACACATACCCTTATGTAACTTATATATAAAAGACATATATATAAGTTTTATTTGTGTATACATAGATATAAATATGCACGCACACACCCCCCCAACACAAAGCACAGAACACACACACAGAAATACTGTAAATGATTCTGAACTGAAATATAAGAATATACTTAAGAAGTTATTAGCAGGTTTAAAATTGAGTTAAAAAACTATCTGAAGTGTCTTTAACATTTACGTTCAAGTAAGGGCCAGAATGACCATAGATTAGTACTGATAAAAAGAGCTGGCATTGTATTTCCCATATTATGCCAAAACTCATGAGTTATTTCTCACTGTCAAGCTCCTTGTCATTTCTCCATCAAGGCGCCTCTCATCAACTAGAAAGACTTTTTCATTAAGAAACTGTGATTTCAAAGACTTGAGTTAACAAACAGTATTGTTTAGGCACCCTCAATCTAACGCTAAAAAACGTGCACACCTTAGAGTATCAGAAATGAGAACTAGTGGGACTCAGACATCCACACACACAGCACTAGGTGGCACAAACAGGTCTTCACACTAAAAAAGGCAGTACTGGAGATGGGGGAAGAAAAGGTGACACAGTGGTGGCCTTTAAAACAGCAACATTTACCAAGAGTGACTCTCCAGTAAACTTCTGAGATACCACAGATGCTCCATATTCAGAAGATACAGAACCATGGTGGCATTTCAGAGGTGACTGTAGGTGCAAGTTGGGTTTGGGTGGCAGCTAAAGCTATTGTTTACATGTGCTCCAGGGTGATAACAAACACCTCTAACAATACTGCAAGGATTGTTTGGGATATTTAGGATGGCTAAAAACCCTGGTACCAGTGTCTTGTATCAGAAATAACTTTATTAGAACATAAATGTTGTGTACAAGCACCAAATCATTTTAGCTTAACTGTTGGATGGACATGCATTAAATAAATGCCTAGCAATTTAAGAGAGAGATCTTTAACAATAAAAAAAAAAAATATTTCTTTTTCCTTTTAATCTTTTTTTTTTTTTTCCCCTTTTGTTAGGATTATTTTTTATTTCTATTCTGATAGAAGACTCTGAAGATTACTGGTACCTGGTGTATATAACCATGAGTCAGCACACATACACGCACACACACACAACTGTACACCCCACTGCTACATCAACAGCCTCTTAAATAGAGAGCCCCAGCTCTGGCACCGGGACCTGTACATCAGATATATTCTCTTTGTGCATTTTGGCATCAGTATCACCATGCAAGTTCCACGTTTATCATAAATCCAAGTGGTCTTGAATGTAAGAACAGCCTGTCCCTCACCCTCTTTAATAAAGCCATGATTAAGTCTTGCAATTTCTTTTGTTTTTCCACTGTTCGACCGTGCAAATCCAGGCAGTTGTGCAGACCACAAAGGTGACTTCCAGCCTCTTCCAACCCCTCACCAGTCCAGTGTTATCACACAGAGACGACGACATCGAGATAGAGTCTGTCATAGGACTCGCGGAAGCACAGGATGAGGAGCAGGCTGAGCAGACACGATCCTGGGAGGCACCAGTTGAACCAGGAAAACTCTGGAAAACAGAAACCAAACCCAACCTCAGAGTTACCAAACAATTCTGTGTTTAAAGCAACCAAAACTTTGATTGATGGTGGGTTTGAAGGAAATTGCCATGTTCTGAACAAAATCCTGACAGCTCTCAATCAACAGATGGTTAACGTGGTCTGTGAGACTTCTCCATGGATGCCTTATGTATATATAAAGTTTCATATATATAACCAATACTTCCACCTAATGTTAAACTTTCTTATTCAACCTGACAATGAAGAAAATGGTCGGGGGAAAAAAGCCCAACTATCATTGGTAATGGAGAATAAACCAATTCTGAAGACTCTACTCATTAGTTCTGTTTCTATGGAGTGAAAACTAAAACAAATTAGAAGCGGTAAGAAGTAGGATTTGATTTCGAATCCAACCTGCTACACGGTATAAGGAGGGAAAACCAATTCCTCAGAAGGAACTGGTGAATAGTACCATCAATTCAATTTAAAAATAGTTGCACAGCTTCTCAAAAGCCTCTTTTTTTAGCTGTTAGACATAATTTAGTACTGTTTAAAGTCTGTGTTCCAGATTCGAGAAATCCTATCACCTGATATTTCACTACTAATTGGCACTTTTATTCAGGTTAGGTTGTTTGGGGTTTTTTTTTTAAATGCATTTATTTATTTTCTCTTTGAACAAGCACATCACAATTTCCTTTAACATGAATTTTACTGGAGATATTTTATGTCTTTTTTTTTAAATTTCTTGTTTATTTGTATAGAATCTAAAGTCTCCCTCAGGGTCTGTGTTAATAAAAATCAAGACTGCAGAACTGCTACTTCCTTAAATCTGGAATTTCTATTGTTAAAAGAAAATGTGCAATTTATATTAAAAAATGCAAAGGACCAAAATCAGAAAGCCTGAAAAAACAACCTTCTGAACACTGTAACCTTCAACAGCACCCTCCCTCATCCACCAAAACTGCACATTTGTTTAGGCAGTAATCTTATTAAAATCTTAGTGAAAATTTCCTAAGCTTGGACAAGACCATGTTATGTGATGCCAGAAGTCAATGGGCAAATCTTTGCTATTATTTTCCTTATAAAACTCTTGCTTAATTGGATTAAACAGACTTAATCCCAAATATCCTAAAGGACAGAATTTAACTTGTGAATCCTTCGTGTCTTCTGTATCAAGAATTTGTGACAGCGGTGGTGGTGCATGCTAACACATCAATCACATGAAGCTAAAGGTCAAACTGCTTTTGGTTTTCCCATGGAAGTCCCTGCAGAAAAGGCAAAGAAAACCACATCCAGAGGCCATGGTTTGCATCTCAGGGCACAGCTCTAGTAGGGTGGCTGAGCTTTAGAAGGGTTTACAACTCCACCATGCTAGCTGGACCAAAATCTTCGGTGCACCGTAAAGTTTTCAGGGCTTGTCTCTTTCCCAGCCTTTGAAATTATCACAGTACGAGGAGAAAGAGAGAAATTGGAATTAAAACTAGTGAAAGATTATTTGGCCTGAAAAGCAAGACCAAGGGAACAAGATGAATTTGACTGAGTTCTGGTTTATCTGTAAGTTGCTTAAATGCCATTAGAGGATGTATTTGAATAAAATGAAAGACAAATGTTTAAGATCGTCATCTACCTTCAATAGGATTTTTTAATCAAAGGAGCCAATAGCACCCACTGGCATTGATCCCCCCTGTGACCACAAGCACTCTTGTACTTCCGATCATTTGCATCATGGAGAATGGATTGTCCTAAGCATAAACTACTTTTTTTGGTTTGTTTTTTTTTTTTGTTTTTCTTTGAAGAAATAAGGAATATATTCCAAGTTCATGGATATACTAATTTCAGGTCTATCCTTACCTGCATTTACTTGTACCTGCTGCAGAAAGAAATACTAGAGACAAAAAATGCCCCCAAATACCTTATAGAAGAGGGAATAAGTTCACTTTGTCACAATTCTTCAGTCAGAAGAGAGACACTGTATCCCCATCCTCAATATTAAGTTATTCCAAAGACTGCATTGTTAGTCTGAAAAATGCTGAAAAAAAATCTTGAATACTCTGCGTAGCCTTTTCAGTTCAGGTATCAATGTTGGAAATACTAATATATGTGACCAGAGTTCACAACAATTAATATTAATTATAAAAACTCTCTTTAAAATGTAAATACTGAGTATCGTGCCACTTGAGGCTAGCAGGGATGGAATTCAGATCTCACAATGAAACAGTTCAATGTCAGTATTAAAAACAATAACAAAAAAATTTCTCTCAGTTGATGTTCACAGACCACAAGCTGGAACAGGGTTGTTAACCTGCTTGTGATTCCCTGGCAGAAACCACACTGAAAATTTGCCCCAGGCTGTAACCTTTATAATTTCAAGCACAATTCATTCAGAAAACTGTCAGTCTCTTCTTGATTATAAAACACAACATCTTAAAAGTAGATGCACTCATGATAATATAAAAAAAGCTCATCCCTTAGAAGCATTCCTAATGCTTTCAAAGCAAAACATTGCTTTGCAAATCTTGCATCATGAAGCAAACCTTTACCACAACAACGAAATACAAACAAAAAATGTGTATCTCTGAAAATTATTAATAAAGACCACTTTCCTTTGACAGCAAGATGAGTTCTTAATTTACAGCTTAGAGTAATAATATATATTATAGTCTACTAAATTGCAAGTTAAAAGTTATGATTATGAATTATGAAGAAGCAAATAATACTCAAGAGAGGAGCAAGTCTGAAGAAATTGATGAAAATATCAAGCAAAACACTGTTCTGCCTCATTAGGCCACTAGATTATCTAAAGGAACGAGCATTTTGTGTCTGAGCAGTGGTCAAGAGATGCCCTCTCCCCTGCAGTGCTATGTCCAACCCATCAAACGCAGCTCACCATAAATGGGGCATTTCTGCTCTGCCCCTCCTGGGAAATACAGTTATATCCTGAACCATGAGACTGGATTAGCTTTATTGTGGCTTTGAACACCCACAAATATAAACTTTATTACTGGTCACATTACCTAGGCCGTTATAAAAATATGACAGTTCATATCTTGATGGATTCTGGCTATGGCAAATTCTAAGGAGAATATGACTATATCCATTGGTGCTAAAGCATTTCATTTTTATTAGCACACAATCAGAAAAGAATAATAATTAAAGATCTTCTTCCTTGCTACTACATAGGGGGATTCAAACATTTGATTATTAATAGAAATAGCATGTGCAAATCCTCTCTTTACAGATGAGGGTATGTTTTCATGGAGAATTATATTTTCAAAAGTATCTTATATTTCTTACCTGTATGGTAAAATGTGAGGAAAAACAAAAGCACTCCCATAAACACATTACTCAGAAAGGTGACAACTCCGCAGGTAATTCCTTCTGGAACAGGGTAGACTGTCTCCACAAAGAGCTCAAAGAATATTGGTACGCTGCTATTGAGGAATATACCCAACAAAATGCAGGATGTGTACAGTGTAGCTATAACAGAAACAAAAACAGGTATTAATTTCACGCTGGCATTTTTTCCTCCTATTCAGAGCTGCCAAGAATTCTAATACTTGAGTAACTGAAAAATGCATAAACTTATTTTTATCCTATGTGTATCATAAAGCATATCACATCCCACTAGTTTTAGGCAGAATGTGTGCATTAGTTTGGAAAAAAAACCCCAAACAACAAACCAAACACCACCAACCAAAAAACCTGGTTTTTAAATTTATTTCTTCTTTTAAACAGAACCCATGAAGACACATTCAGTTATTTGGAATTCGCTTGCAACTAAAGCAAACAGAACAAAATTACAAATGCAAAGCATCACCTACAGTCTGATTTACCTCTGAGATGAATAGAAACTATTGTCCTAGACACAGTTAGGACAGGGAGCAATTAATGCACCAAATTGGAAATGGACATAGATTAACCTTTTGACTTAGCTCTAAAGGTCAAAAGTAATTTTGCTTCCATTTTACAAGTAAATACTAATGATCTACCAGATATCAAGACATTAGTATTCAGCATGGCCAGAGCTACAACATCTTGAATCCCTTTTGGCTTCAAAAGGAAACGAAGGGCACCCTGCGCCTGGCAGGAACAGGAGATATTTGATAATGCAGATTATTCACCGCTGTACAACGCATTATTTTTCTTGAACAAATCAACAGAAGAATAAAGACATATAAGCCTTAGATATTTTGTTCTACCATTTATGACACTGCTAAATGGTTTACAGTGATTAATATCTTGATATAGATGCTTAATATACCTGTAATTAATATACCAAAAAATACTTCAGAAAAATGTAGTACCTATTAAGAAATGTAAATAAAACTTTGCTGACTGCTGTCTTGGGAAGGGGAAGATTTCCTGACCTGTAGTATCAACAACCTGGGGTTACTGATCAAGTAAAAAGTATAAGGAAAGAATTAGAAGGCTTGGAAAAAAAGTCTGGAATAATTTCTGAAGTTTCCACCAACATGACAAGCAAATGTAAAGAAAAATTTTTCAGATACAAAAGAGTTACCAAGTCACAGGGAAATTATTTATAGCATCTTTTCACTACAGCGTGGTACAAAATCCTTAGACCTTTTTTGTCATCTAGATATACATGTTTATATGAAATAGAGAACATATTTTTAGCTTAATTTACATTCTTGTGTCTCGGAAAGGGGAGAACTGAAACATCTCTACTTGATCTTCTGTTAAACACTGCTCAAGCATTCAATTGATCAACTGTTAAGAAGTAGGAAACTTCCAGATTAAAAACAAAACAGAATCACTGCTTCTTAAAATAAAAAGAATCATGAAAAAGAGATAAAGCCATTAATAAGCAGAAAGGGCTATCTACTAGATCCTCCGTTTGATGTGGTTTGCTTCCAAGGCATTTCCAAGGTATTTCTTTCTGTACCGAGGATTTGTTTGCCTGGACAGGAAACAGAGGTCAGAAGTCCCAGTCAAAAAGATGGTATAGATGGCGTGACTTGAGGAGACACAGCTAGCCTCTCATTTTTTTTAATCTACCAGAATGTTCTGAGTTAAGGAAAAAAAATAAAAAAAAAAGAATAATAATAAACCATGGTAACTTTTCCAAATTCTCTCATTACAAACTGCAGAATAAAAGTCAAAGAAATTGATGCAAGTTACGCTCAAGAGTCATCAGAGAGGAAGGAAAAAACCTAAATCACTATTAGGATGCTCTTCTGGATGGGTTCTTCTACCTAACACTACAGAACTGATTCCCTAGTTACAAGATCCAAAGATTGTTGCTCTAACTCCGCACCAGTATTTAAAATTTAATGAACCTCTCTTTGTACTCCTGTTTACCTCAAACATCCCTGCATATTGCTCTGTCTCTAACTGCTGTCAGGTGTAGCCAGCAAATCCAGACATATGCAGCTATTTGAAATTTGTGTGTCCACTTGAGAAACCAACACCTAAATGAAATAGAAGACTCTATTAAGACAAATGAACATCTACCCCTCATTATACTCAATTGACGGTATCTACAGATAACTATTTGTAACTTCTAGAGAGCGTTTTCAGAAGTTTCCCTAAAGAAAAAGATGGTGGTAGCCAGTTATAATTTTTTATCAAAAACTCAAATGGTGGAAGTAGTTGTGAAGCTGCTGAAAACCACAACGGCATCATCAAAAGTGGAGCTGCGTACAGAGAGTGCCAGAGGCAGTATCTCTGCAGGAAGACTGAAAAGAGCAACAGCTAGGAAAAGTGATTCATGTACCCCTGAATAGAGACAATCTCTAGATGTATAATTTTCAGAAAGTTACAGATTCAGCTGAGAGGAAGGCAAAAATATGCACCTAAGATTAGCAGCCATTTAAAACATCAAGAGTCCAAATTTTATAGTCAATATAGTAGATACCAAAACTGCCATAAAACAAACAGAAGCCTTCAAAATAAATCTCAGAGTTTAAAATATGGAAATTGAATTATGTCATCGCTCATCACTTAATAAAATGTATTAAGAAGACTAGATCATAAGCAAACACAGGTAATAACTCTCTACTTTAGAAACTACACCCTTACATTTCCTTGGCCCAACAGCTTGCTTCAGTCATCCATCAGCGCACATCTCACCCTTCCCTACTACCACGAGCAAAGAAGCTTTAGCATTACCTTTCGAATCTCCCCAAAATTACTACCTGCCTCCTGTGCGCACGTCAAAACCTGCCAGCTGAATACCAATGACAACACCTCAGCTGAGATCACAGGTAATACTTATAAAACAAGGTCTACGCATTATCTACATACACATTTGAAACTAGTAAGAGGAAATGTCAAGGCAAAAGGACAGACAGAATATAGCATACAGAAGATGCCAATTTAAGTTCTAAGATCTAATGGAAATGGCTTTTAACTGGTAAACCACAAAAAGAAGCTCTCAAAATGAATATGTACGTATCTGAAAGTCTCCCTTAATGGGTACATATTGTAGTGCCGGGAAAATATTTTTTATTTCAGGTTTCTGTAAATCAAACAGGCTCTTTCCGAGTGCTATACAAATAAACTTATTGCATTAACTTGGCAATTAAATCACAAGTCCAATTGGTCAACTAGGCAAAAAGTCAAAGATAAGATAGGCAGTTTTGGAAAAATAAGTTATAGGAAGAAGTCAAATAAGAGTTAAAAAGTGGGTTTTTTGTCTTTTATTTCACACACTTCATATTCCAGCTGCTGGGCAACAAGATGCTGTAGCAGGGAAAATACCACCTATTAATGGAGACCATTTACTTTCCATTACGGCAACCTTGCATTGAACGAACACAAACAATTACCATGATTTTATACTGTAGAAGAACAGCTGGTAAAGTTACAGCAAATATTTTTTCAATCAAGCCAATCTTGATGACAGTCATTGGAAATGAATATAAGGATATGAAAGTATTAACAAAAGAAAAATAATAAATATGTGTATATATATATATATATATGATTTACCAAGAAGCTAACAATATGTCCTAAAGCCTAACAAGGAGAAACAACTAGCTTCTTGGATAGGATTACACTGGGGAAGTATAGTGCTATTAGTATTAAAAAAAACCAAAACCAAAAACCTAAGAAAAGTAATTTTTTAGAAAAAGGAATTAACTGCCTATGAAGCCATGCAGAAAGTTGTGTATCCAAGACAGTGACAGCTGTGGTCATCAATAAATAATGGAACTGGCTTGATTTTCTTTAAGCTACTTTGATTAATGTAATGTTTTAAAGATGTTTGTGTGAATTAAGCAGCTTTTTCTCAGGTTGGCCTCTACAAAAAGATCAGGAAAGGCAAAACACCCATCTGAAGCACAGCTGCTTCAGAGAATTGGCCTGGAGCTGGCACAGCAGGTGGTTCAAGCTAGGCTTCATCACGTCACATTCCACATCATGTTCAGCCATTTACTCTTGAATTATACCCTCACTAAATATATAACCACAGACCCCAATCCAAACTCAAATGAAATTAACATAAGGACCTCTACTGATGTAAATCGCTCTTATCAACCCACTGGTATATACATCTTGGCTGAATTTTAACAAAGAATATGAAATATTACCATGTCTTTTAAATAATTATTTTGCAGATAAATTCAAAAAGGAAATGTGATGCTCTATAGTATCAAGTGCAAGCAGGTGGTACAGTATCTTCTTCCAAAGTCACCTGCCAGAAACTCTTGTTTTGTAACTTCTCAGACAAACTGAGCCAAGACCCACACAAATTTCATGTGAATAAACAGGAAAGTAAATACAACTGAATATGTTCTCTTGGGTGCAGCATACAATTTAAAGCAAAGCCTATGGAGAACTAGGGCATTTAGTTATTGCCCATTATAACAGTATCCCCAATGCCAAAATGAAAGGATAATGACTCACACGGATGGATGCTTCACTGACCTTAGTACTTTAGGTTCCCCATGAATGATCAGGACAATTCAAAGTTAGTTCCTACCAAACTCTCTAAAGTCTGTTAAAGTGGAATCAAACTTCCCTGTAATTTAATTCTTGCTACTGGCCATGGTATGAATGAATACTCATGGAAGAAGTCCTCCTTAATTCTTCCATGAGAAATGTGACTCCTTCAAGGTAAGACAGTAATTTTTACTGTAATTCATTTATAGGAACAAAAAACACAATAGGAGAAGGATGTCCCTGTAGTGCACGTTTATCACATCAATATGTTTCATTGCCTGGATTTCCATTCCAGCATGCACTGATCAAATTCTTATCTCATGATATAGTTATGAAAGTAACCAAAAATCTGATTATATTGGATTTGTTCTATATACTTCCCAAGAGAAAAGCAAGGGGAACTCTCTTTGAAAGCAAAGCGTTCACTTTGGAGAACTAAAGAGTGAAGAAATTACTAAGTGAGCCTCAAAAAGAAGGGGTGGGGGGAGCTGGAAATCAGACAATATTTGAAGCTTGCTATCGATGGATATTTAAAATTTGACAGATTTACAGATATTCATCTCTGAAATGTGCCTCCCAAACTTCAAGCACTGTACACTATTTAACACTGGGTTTTTAAAATAAACCCCTTAAATTAGTTCTTCCTTAAGCACTCTTCTGTCTGTAGATTTACGGGAGCCTTCAGTAAGACCAACGTCATTATTCCTATCTTCCCAGCAGAAAAGGCACAACAGGACTGGGGGTAATGATTTGGTGACAGCCAGAAGCAGGTTAATGCTTAAGCTAGAAAAAAGTTTCCAAGCCACTGTTTTATCTTCTGGGTCCCCTGCCTTATACTTACCCAAGTACATTTTGTTTATAGTAAAGAAATTAAATTCAAGGAATAAACCAAATCAGTTTTAAATAATTAACATATCTTTTTCAATACTGTGCTTTGTAGATGAGGACAGGGAGACAATGTGTTTGTAGTGTTCAGTCTGTTGAACCTGAAAATAAAGTGTAAGCTTCTTAAGCTAAATACAGTCATCATCTTATAGAGTTGCCGTATTCAGGGTATCTGCCATGCCACACTAGAAAAGATTTTGTAAACCAAAATTCTGCTGAATGTGCTCATAAATATTAGAATATTCTTGATACGCTCTGCTGAAAACATTCAATCTGAGCTGCGAGCAACTGGTGTTGCATATCAATTTTTGGAAAATGCTGGTATTTGTATCCAGAGATGATACCACCAATACAAAGTGGCAAGATACTGAAACTGGCATTACAATGCCTTACACAATTATTTTGGGTCAGAGTATCCCATTGCACATAAATTCACATAATGAAGTTCAGTACAAAGCAAGCGAACAATGGACTTGGCGCAGAGAAACAGATCAGCAGCTGCATTGGGAATTCAATGGACAAAACTATTTTAATGCCCAATGTGTACATAAAATTGCCTTTGACACTTGCTGAAAAATGCAAATAATATAAATTAAAATTAAAGTTTCTTGAAAGAAATTTCAAGCTTGCTTATAAAGTAAACTGATTCCAGAATCAAGGGGTTTTAAGAGCTGTGATTAGCTGGTGAGAGGTGTTTTAGACAAATAATATAGTAGCTATGATGGCACTATATCATTATTGCCTTGCTTGGGTCCCCCCCCCGCTCCCCGTTCTCTTTCTCTCCACGCTAGCAGTTACAGTTCATACACATGACTCTAAACACACTTTCTATGAAATCTTTTGGAGATATATTAAGAAACGAGCAAGTGACATAAAACTTGTCTTGCTTAGTGGCAGGAGGAAGAACAGAGCTTATTATGATAATGCAGAGCAGTGCAGGCATTACACAATCCAAACAATGCTAACCAGCATCATTTAAAGAAAACACAAAGCTGTCATTGATTTTTAATATCTCCATTAAAGATCCCCATACTAAGTCATTCATTTTGTAGGAAATATCTTTGGATGATGTTGTGCCTATTTACAAGGCATTAGGAGAATATTACACAAACAAGTGCAGGAAAAGCCATTTTGCTGTCATCATTTTTTTCAAATACAATTCCTCCCCCAGTATTTAAACCAGACATTACTAAAACTGCTACAAAGAATACCGATTAAAAGGGGGTGTGTGTTTGTTTATATTCTAAAGACAAGTCTTTAGATACTTTCTTCCCTTTCCTTTAGGTTGAATAATTGGCCAAACCCTCTCATCTGTTTAGCATTTCAAAATCCTGTTTGCATGAAAACATTCCCACCTGAGTGCTTACTCTGGAGACCAGGTGAGAGTCAGGCAGAGGGGAATGAGCATGTATACCACACAATATCCCCCTGCTAACGGGAGAGACTGCTTTTGGACCTGGGGAAACCACTGGCAAGGTCTGCCTATGGATATAAACTTGTAACAAGCAGCTGCCAGGTGAGATGAAGTGGATTACGATGTTCTCTAACCAGCTTTCACCTCTAGGGTGAAGTCTGCCTTAACCTCCAGCCAGTACAAAGACTCCTATGACATAGAGGTTGGACTTGAAGATCTCCAAGGTCCCTTCCAACACCTGACATCCTGTGATGTCTTCCTCCCTTATCAAAATGACTGTCATGTCTCATGGAAGAACTCCCTTTTAACTGTACCATCAGTCTATCAGGTTGTGGATATTTTAGCAGTCTTCAGGTATTGTTAAAAATGTCAATCCTTGTGGATTTGGAGGGCAACATCTGACTTGATCAAAAGGACCAAACTGGAGACAAGGTGAGAGAGGAGGGGGAAGCCCCTCACAAAATGGGAGCTAGCTGGCTGGAAGGGAAGACCTCCTTGCAAGATCAAATATACACCCCCACAAGTTTCCCTAACAGTCAGTTTTGAACTCTACTCTGCCTCAGCATTTGAGTATGTCTGAAAGCGTGGACCCAGATTCATCACAGGCTCTGTAGCACCACCAAGCCTAACACTTGTGCTCGTTGCCACTGGACAGGAAGAAGCTGAGAAGCTTGCCAACCTTCTGGCAACATCAAGTCCTGTTACCCTCAATAACACAACAGTACCTGCTTTGCAGCAGGTGTTCAGTGATGCCTGCGGAGGGAGAGGGAGAGGGAGAGGGAGAGGGAGAGGGAGAGGGAGAGGGAGAGGGAGAAGGAGAGAAAGAGCAGAAAGGAAAACGAGGCCCGAGAGGTCAGTACAACCTC
>JAAGNO010029526.1:24528-60098 GCA_033439905.1 Ceryle rudis
AGAGGGAGAGGGAGAGGGAGAGGGAGAGGGAGAGGGAGAAAAAAAAAGGAAAAAGAAAAACCACCCCCAACAATGGCTGGGTTTTTTTTTTTTTCATATCTTCCAGCTCTACAGAAACACACAGAGGATAACTACGTGGAAGTCCACTGTCCACACTGGTTCACTGAGCACGCACAGTAGTTTCAACTTTAACCAGCTACCTCCAATCACTTCCCAAGGCTGCTAGCCAACAGCCTGCATTTGAACCTCCTGTACTTATACTCTGACGTACTCTACTTCTCAAACTCTTAATTAAAAAAGAAAAGTTAATCTAAATCAATTCAAACGTACCACTTCTCCCAATTACTGTGGAACGCAGAGGTCATCATCATATTGCATCATTACATTGAAGAATAATCTAGCATGAAGTCCTATAAATTAGTTTAAATAGCTTATGTGTTTTCATCCATAACAGCATATTTCATAAAGATATATCACTGCTTTTCTGTGTACAGGGATCTAAATTGAACAGGTGTTACATCTATTTTATATGAACTTTAATGAGAAAAGGTTGATATGAACTCCTTGCCTATCTATAAAGTTTAAACATTATACCACACAAGGGAAAAAGAAAAAAAGATCTTGTCTGGTGGCTGCACATTAGGCCCTGATGTTTTAGATTGCCCTTATTGCACCATATCGCTTGTGTTTTATAGAAAAAGATTCAACACTTACATGGATATATATGTAAGAATAGTGCAGACAAAACTCTAAAATATAATTTACAATTCAATTTAAAGAATCATCTGGATTAAAAGAAACAGTAACTCCATGAAAGGAAAACCCAATCCCTAGCTTTTTATCAAGTGATACTCGTTTAGGGTACTATCTATAAATACCTCGCACACTGTTATGCCCTGACAGGAGATCAGCTTTCCAAAAAAACTACCACAATATAGCTACATGCTATAAGCAGGTAAGAATTCTTCTAGAACCTGTGTTGCATATTGAGCTCTTTACAAAAAATAAAATCAGAGACAGTGCTCCATCAGTGTTGTTTTGGATTGCTGGTGAGTACATACGTAATGACTTTCACCTCCTGAAACCTCTCCACTTCATTCTTATGCATAGACTTGAAAGGACATTTATGTGTTTGGCTTGTTGCATCAATTCAGAAGATAGAGTTACTGTAAAAATTTACATTACTGCAGGCTTGCAGTGATGAAGCAGGCAAGCACAAGAAATAAGCTTTTATTGCATTTATTTTAGATTTGATGGAAAAGAAAAGCGTAGTCATTTGGTATGACAATAGACACCATGAAATTTGATTTATTGATTAAACTACATTTTATTTAAGAAGATCTTTTTTGAAGTTGAAATTTCAAGATAAATCACAAATTTGGCCTATCCATCCAGATGGTTTCTCCTGAATTGATCATGTATTTCAATCTGCTGTACCCACTTCAGTTTATAGTTGTGACATATGCAATGCACCAAGGACACTTACTGAACTCAAAGTTAATTTGAACAAAACAGTATTTTATATACAACTCTCTACACCAAACTATTAAAAATGAGGAAAAAATTTTTCATTTCTTCTATAATGCATACAATTGCCTGTAACAAAGATAGCACTTTATTTAAAATTGCTTTACTGAATTCTTTCATAAATATTTTTAAATATTTTAAAATGTTGATGGCTTAGTTCTACTGTAACTCATTACTCTGTTGCAGGTCTTGGAATCATGGGTGGAGCAGTCCTTTGGTGCAGATCGTGAGGTGAAGGACAGATTTTTAAGAACTAAAAAGTGCTAATTTTCAACTAAGGGTACAGCTCACTGGCAGCCTGAAGAGACTGCTGAGCTTTTCCCTAATCCTGCCAATAGCGTTTTTTCCCCTTCTTTTTGAAACACATTTTGAGTTAATTTTGGGCTGGAAGAGTTCCCTGAACCTGCATGCAGGTGGAAAAAAAAGAGGACAGCACAGTGCAAGGATAGTATTTTCAGCTATCAAAACCTATGGGTCACCTTGGTTGGAACTGCACTGTGTTTTCAATAGTCAGTCTAAGGTTCAAACCCCCAAATTCCCAGAAATGTAATTCTTATACACAACCTACTCCCTGTCATCTGATTTATTTCTCACCTGTGTTATTCCAAAACACTCAAAACAGAAAAAACACTCAATCCCAAAATCAAATTTAAATGTATATTCTGGGTTTTTATTATTGGGTTTTGTTAGCTTTTAATCTTTTTATGAAGCTATTCAAAGCTGGTAAAGATATTTCAGACTCAATTAGGTTTCTAAATGTTTTTGTTTGTGTTTTGTTGTTGTTGGTTTTTTTGTTTGTTTTCTTTTGTGTGTGTGTTTTTTATTTGTTTGATTTTGTTGTTGGTTTTTTTTGGTCTTGGAAAAACTACTGTATTACTAAGGATACCAAACCAGGTTATAATACAGTTAATTAAAAACTACAAATATTTGCCTGCAATAGCAAGTATAAATAGTAGGAACTAAAAATCATTGTCGATACCTGTGGTTAAAGGCAGATGAGTGACACTAGTTAGACAGGTAAGAGTGAACCAGGTTGATGCTAATGTTGCTCCAGATAAAAGCAGCAGCAGTATAAACTTCAGCATGCCCCTGATAAAATCTGCAAATCTAAAATAAAAGCACAGATCAGAGCAGTACAAACGCCGATTTTCATATTATTTAAATGTGATGCTTGACAATTAATCCACTGTACTCTCATTAAATATTTTGGAGACTATAAAACAATTTAAAAAGCGTTTCTCATTTTCAGAAACAGAACAAAGGCATTTTTATAGAATGGTGATATTTCCAGCTGTCAAGCTGAAGAGCAATGGATTTTTTAGCTATCACAAAATAACAACCAAACCAGAACAATTCTCAAGGCATCATTTAAAAACACTTGGTATACAGGAAGAGGGTGTTTTTTTTTTTTTTTCCTTCTGCATTTGTTGGACACAACATCAAACCACTACTTACATCGCTGTTTTGTCAGCATTTGCCAGTCTCTCCTGGCAGACACACTGCTCAATTAGCATATGAGGAGGCTGCTGCATTTCATTCAAGACATAGTTAAGTGTCAAGATTTGTTCCTGTGGGAAATGACAAAACTCCAAATTCCAGAATCCCTAGATTGAAGATGACAAGAAACAGCTTCTGAACCCCTGGATGCAATGGTGACGAAGCTCTTGGTGGCTTAGACAAAGCAGGAAACCTACACAGGCAGGCGCTCTGCCAGTGGCTGTTTTGGGTTGAAATGTTCCAGAACTGAAGAGTGGCTTGGTGCCCCTCCTCTCCTACACATGCCCCACTGACAGTCTGGGGGAGGACAGCCCCACGAGTCCTTGGGCAGTTTGGCTGGTATACAGAGGGAAATATGATGGTACAATCAATTTTTTTCATCTGTTTTTCTTTCAAGAAGACAGAATGCATTTGAGCAATGCTCACATGGCATAATTATCAGTGCAACTGCTCTTTTCAAAACTGATTTCATCACAACTACTAAAAAAGACACATTAAAAAAGGCAGTGTCATTCTTCCACTAGTAATATTCTATAATCTGCTTAGAAGATGTGTGTTTGGGCTGGATGGGCTAGGTATGTACGCTGAAAAAATTTCTTCTGCCCTCATAGCCTCCTACCTTGATTAGGCTAATGGCAGCAAAATTCACCTAGGTTGGTCTGTGATGAAATCTGTCTGTCAGTTAATTGCCTTCTCTGCTCTGACAAAGATCACTTTACGGGCAGGTACCTCATAGCTTACTTGATAAAACAGTTATATAACAATAACAACATTTTGAGAACCACAAACCTCAGTTTCACACACACTGTAACAGATGTACAAAGTAATGCAATAAAAACAAGCAAATAAACAAAACCCCACCAAAAAATACCAAAACCAACCAACCAAAAAAACCCAACCAACCAACCAAACAAAAGAAAAACCCAAAAAAACAAAGCCGGCAAAACAAAAAGATGCACTAAAAACCCAAGCAAAAGAAAAATCCCTCACTTCTTTCCTCTTATTCGATTCTCCCCGTGCTTTAATTCCACATTGAATTTAACAACAAGTAATTCAATACAGAGTAGCGGGAGATCAATGCTGCATATAATCTTAAAAGTTTATGACTGCAGCGTTCAAGTGGCTTATACATTAATCTCCAATAGTCAGAGGTTAGCTGCTACTGTTGTGTTTTTCTGACAATCCAAATCGAGCAATCAGGATCACCGCTTTTCAGTGGCTTGCCAGTTTCTTTAATTATTCTTTGGGATCATTGGGGTCAAAATCAGCAATTTTAAAAGCTTCTCAGAAGTATCTCGAAGTGCAATCTTTCAGCTTCTTCTACAGAGTCCCCACTTTGCCTACCAGCAAGAACACCGCCATTCCCAGTCCTTTACAGGCAAGGGCAGTCTCGTGTATAATGAAACACAATGTGAGACACACCAGCCGTCAGGAAGGGACATTCACAGAAAACAGGTCTGGAAGAAATCTCAAGTGGGTCCTCTATCTCTATCCTACCACTGAGGATATGTGGGGATGGGAGGATGACACACAACTAAACCATTCAAGATAGTTAATCTACCTTTAGTGAACAGCCGCAACCCCTTTTCTGACACAAAGATCTTGGTTTGGGCATCAGTGGTAGCAGTATGCTTTAAGGAGCTCTCAGGTATCACAGGACTCCAGAAGGGGCAAATACTAACTTAAAGATTTATGCAGTTCTTTAATTCAGCCAGCAACAGAAATAATTGGGGGAAACAAGCAAACAAACAAACAAAAAAAACCCCAAACCAAACCAAAACAAACACAACAAAAAAACCCAACCAACCAAACCCACCAACCAACCAAAACAACAACAAAAAAAGATGACATAAGAAACTAGCCTAAGTTTGGTAATTGAGGGGACTTCTGCTTCTTGTCTGGTTACAGGAGAATAAAGATGACAGTACATCTAGTCAGCTCTTCAGAATACTTGTTTCAATCAAAAAATGGGATAAATTACTTTTATCCTCTGACACAGTATCTGCTTTCGAAACTCTGTTTTGTTTAAATCCTTCTTCATCATCTAGCACATAAAGGGATGTCTACAGCTGCTAAAAAAGTCAACACAGCAGGAGAGAAGGTGCTCTGAGACAGACCTCTGAGTCTACTGCTGGTAACAGTCTCCTGCTGCCCAGCAAATCCAGCTCTAGGCTAGATCCTACAGTTAAAATCACAAACCCACATTGCTGACAACACTGTCTGTTGCTAAGGAAATTATCACCATGTCATAAAGTTTCAGCAATTTGACTACACTGCCGGTTAAAAGCAGGTAGCAGAACCGAGCTGTGGAGTACAAAACCTCAGAAATATGTATGATCATTAGCAAATGTGGCCAAAGGAGAAAAAAAAAAAAATAATCTGAGAAAAGTGAATAGGTTTGCTTCCATGCAATGATATGAATGTCACTCTTTGACATTGCTTTTCTTCAAAACAGTATTATTTGAAAGCTGCCAGCAAAGGGTACAGCACCTGCCAGCTGCCCAAAATAGCCTAGACTTTTCAATTATAAAAATGCATCACACAAATTAGCTAAACATACCTAAGTTCATGGAAATCAGGACAGCAGTGGATGGAGATCAGGAGGATTTATGTATTGTGCTGAGAAAAAAATGGCGTCATTTTGAAAATGACATAGATATACAAATTTCCAAACTGGCCATTACTTTAAATATAGAGGATTCAACACCTACTGTGATGTGCAGGACCAAATACTCCACAGTAAGGCTCAGGTGTTACAGTTCTAAATGGTAGAATCTGCATTGACAAAAATGGAAGGAGCAAATTCCTAAACTGTGCCAATTTATTTTTGATAAATTAGAAAGAAAAAAAAATATTTATGAAGAAAACCAACCAAGAAAACTCAACAGCTTCCTGAAAGCTGGTTAAGGGCTGCCCGCTTGGCAAACCACAGTTCTGACACTGAAATACATCAACTTGTCAGCTTTGACAAGAATCATTACTTAATTTTCCTAATTACAACTTTCAGCAGATTACAGTCAGACTCGTCATTGATTCAACCCTACACAGATAAATGCTGAATAGGCCTAGGAGGGAGAGTCATCCATCAGGAGTGACAAATCACCTCCTCCCTCTCTTTCTGTATGCAAACCCTCCCATTTGGACTGTGTATTGCCCAAGTTAGAAAGACATATCTGGAGACAGACCTGGTATTTTTTAAATTTACTCAAAAGCTAAGTTCTGAATACTACAAAATACTGGTATTCAGCAAGGTTTGACATCAGTTTTGAAGCAGTTAAAGAGACTGTCAGTATTTCCTGAAACTTAACCCAGGCAATGTATTTAATAAATTAATCTACCATAAAGACTGAGATTTGCATGTTGGCATTGAGTCAGCAGATTGTGTCCTGACAAAATTAAGTTGAGCTGCTAAGGGTGCCCCTCTCCTACTGAAATGTTGCAAATAGATCGGAGATTAACTCATGATGGAAAAGATTAAGCTGGCACGCTACCTGCTCTAGCAGGTAAGCTGCTGTGACATCTGCATCATTACAGCAGTTGTTTTAAAACATCTATTTTTCTTAGCAAGAAAACCTCTTATCTGAGCTTAGTTAATCAAAAGCAACTTTTTTTAGAGGAAATCAGGGTGTGAACTTTTTTCAATAGATTAAGTCCTTCGGGCTGCATCCAGAGCAGACAGGAGGGAAGCACTTGTTTCTTTTCCCTCAGTTAAGAGTTTTTTTCCTCTCCCTCCGTCACAGTTGCTAGGCAGCCTGCGAAATGTCAGGAAGAGAAACCTCACAGTTCTTTATGCATTGTGTACTCTGATGATGCACAGCAGTGCAAAAAAAAAAAAAAAATTCTTCAATTTCTGTCCTGCCTGTCTGGGTCTACAATCCCACGATGACTGTGACAATGACAGACCCCTGTGTTGGTGCTAAATTCATTACAGAACTGGAGTCTAAAGAGCAGACAGGACAATGCTTTGATATCCTGATGCAAAGGGAAAACGTGACTCGTTTTAATCGGTTTTATAAACTCACTACTCAAGTACATCCTGAAAGATTTTTTCTTCCTCCCTCCACCCCTTTTTTTAAAGGGAATCTCAATGAAGAAAAAGCAGCATCATTTTGGAACAGCAATCCATTTCTTGCTTTTCTGCTCCCCATGTCATCAGCATTAATGACGACCAGAGTGCACAGTGTTTGGATATATCAAAGGCATAGGTATTCTCATACTGTATCCCATAGCAGTACAGCAAAAAACAGTCAGGCCATATAGGAATCCAGAAACATGGCAAAATGGGCGCAGATTAATTTCTCTGTGGAGAAACATAACATTGCTGTGGATAGGCTGCTTATGCCACATTCCAAATATCCCTTCAGGAATCAATATGTTCAAAAGTGTTGATGGAAGGAGACAGATACTAATTTCTTCAATGCTTTCCAAACGTGCTACAACAGGTTCTCCCTCATACAAGGCAGATAAATTCACAAGAACTGTCTTTAAAAGGACCATACAAGGTCATACCAAGGAACTTTGTCAGGAGTAACAGTATAACTTGCCAAATTGAGGTACACGCATGGGGAGTTCCCAACCCCCATCAACCACTAACATGGAATATACAAATTATTACTCTACAAGAGACACATCATAAGCCCAGAATGCATTTTCCATTTCAAGTTTCTAGAAGATGAGAGAAAACACGTTATGTTATTAAGAAGGTAAGCTAAATTACAATCACAGTTAAAGAAATGGAGAACCTGTAATTATTCCTACCTTGCCATTGCTATGCCAACAACACAACCTCCAACTATAGACCAAAATCCAATCCAGCCTGCATCTACCTGACAGAAAAAAAATAAAACACAACAAAACATAGAGAAACATGTTAAAGCTGAGAAAATAAGATGGTAAGATGTTACTTTGAAAACAAATGGTGTGCGGGCACTGCAAAATGCTAGCAACAGGCCCTGACAACAGTTTGAAGCACAAGACTTTTTCTAGGATATTTGAAAGAAAATAAATTCACTAAAAAAAAAAAAAAAAGTACGACTAAGGGGCCTATGCCCTAGGTGTGACCTCTCTTTACAGAATCTGAGTAATCTCCTCTGGACTTTTATAATACTCTCAGCAGTTTAGAACTCCTCTCCTTCACATGTCATCTATTCCACCTGGTAAACATTACTTTATTTTACTAAAGGTGCAGCAGCAACCAACAATACTCCTCTTTTTTACCTACCTCTTCCTTCTTGTCCAAAGGTGTGTATGGTTTTGAAAATATCCACCACTGGTGGAAAGTACTCAGCAGAGAGTATCATGACAGTTTGGAATGCCAAAGCTCCAGTTTACTTTCATTAAAAATTCAGAAGAAAAGTGGTCTATATGTACTGATAGCAGCTTAAGCATAAAAACTAGTGCAAAATAAAAACATGTCACTTACAAAATAGCTGCTGATTCTGAGTCAAGAGATACTTACTTGGCTTACATGAATGGGTGTTAGTATCAAATCCAGAACACCAGACCAGCCAGAGAAAACACCCAGTGGTATAGCATAGGCTAAAGCGATCATCAAGAATCGGAAATTGCTGTGAAGACAAAACATACGCAGTTAGCTGCAGCTTATACCAGAAACTGCACCAAGATTAGCTGCTAGAGTCAATGACACCCTAGAATCTATATTCTGCCCATCAAGAAAAATAGCAGAGGTCTGAGGGAGAAGTGAGACAGGAAACCCAAGAAAATTATCCAGCCATGTCACTGAAATTCCAGTGGCTGAGATGTTACTGTCTCAGCACTGTGATGATAAAAAGCACCAGTCTCTCTTCTCTGTGTAGCTCAAAAATCTTTGAAACATGCCAGGCTCACCTGCTTCTCATTTACACAAGCAATTCTTTCATGCATTTGCATGTGCAGCCCACTTAGCTGCAGTGTATGTTAGGAGAAATAAGCACTAATTTAAATGCTAAAAAGTATATTTCAAGGATAAAACCAGAGATTCATACTTTTTGAATGGCACTTTTTTTTTCTTTTTCTTTTTTTTTTTTTTTTTTAATGCTTTATTTTGGTGAAAGGCAGGGAGAGCTCTGGGAATGAGATAGGTACAGTTGCAAGAGTGGAGAATTTTGAGTTTAAACTGACAAAAACCAGATACATGTACAATATTCTGCTCTAAATAGTCAACATTTTTGGTTTTGCTTTTTCCTCATAATTTAAATTATTCAACCTTTAGTATTCAGTGAAGATGAAGCAGTCAAAGTTGTGTCATCATCATCATCATACACAGCTAAACAGGAGTTGGCAGACAAATACCACCACCAATTTCCTCCACCCACCCACTGTAACCGAAAGCAAATGTGAAATCTTTGCTAAGAGATATCCAATTTTTTGTCAAAAATGTTTCCATTTGAGAATAGAAACAGAAGAAATACATTGGGCTCTGCAACAGTGATATTCTAAAGTGAAGAGATTTTATGGTGATTCCAAGGTTATCCCATGGGATAGCTGTGTAACCACAAAATGTGGCTTCCCCATTCCCAAACAATTTACATAAAATTGATCCTGATCAGTACCAGTTCCTTGGCATGCAGCAACCATTTGATAGCACACACTTGTGAAAGACAAGAGGGAAAGAAAGAGCTTCAGATATTTTCCAAAACATTCAAAGGTTTGCAGTTTACACTGTTTTACTCCCCTAGAAGATCCACGCACAGCACACCAGCCAGTGTTTTTTTGCACTGTTCTATTTCACACATCCTCTTCCTGAATAACACATTTCTACCACATGAACATATCCTCCTCTTTCAACATCATTCATGTCAGATTTATTTTTTCATGCAAAGAAGAACAGCTCCCAAACTTTCAGCTCTTCTGTACAGTGCTTATATTTCTCTGCATGCTAAAGCATTTGCTGTCTTCCTGACAACTTCTTTCCTCTCTTAAGAATGCCATACTCTTATCTCAGTCTGTCTTGTATCCTCTTGGCATCTCTTAAGGCGGGCTTTCTAATGCTATTTAATACTATCCATGTAAAAGCTATGTCAGCATCTGTAGAATAAAATAAAAAAGGGAAAGTGCCCATTTTGCATGGGCACTATATAAATATGTTGTAGATTGCAAAGTCTGAATGCACTTTTCCAAAATAACACTTGCTCAATATTCAAAATATTTAACTATCTGAACCTCGTCTTCATTAAAGAGCTGCTTTTGATGGATGGGTACTTTGTAACCTACCTGACCAAGATGTCTTGTGGTATATTTGTCTTCTGTAACTCAAGCAAGGAGACAGACCAGCACATGGGATAGTTGCTCTGTGCAATGTCCAACTCCTAGTACCAGTATTAGAGAACCACCTCTGCAACATGATAACCTCCAGTGACAGGGGCTGCCACTCTGCCTAGTCTCCAGAATAAGGAAGGTGACCAGAAGAAAGGGTGCATGGCAGTGACAAAGCAGCACCAATCACCAGATGTCATTCTGTCCCCTTGTCCAGCAACAGCAAGTGCTGGCTATGTTAAATACTAAAGCTATTTGAAACATACACCCTAAGCAGCAGCTCTGCTTTTCATGGCTCCAGTCACTTGTATTTGTTTTTGCAGTTTTGCAATTGCTCCACTGAAAATAGAAAAAATGTCCTTTCTGTCAAGATTTTCAGAACGACTTTGACAGTACCTATTAACATCAGCCACACTCTGAGCAGCTTGCATCACTGGATGGTGATGTCATATGAAAGTTTCATTAAGGAAAGACTGACGCACAAAAAACTTGTTAAAAAAAAATATCAAAACTGCTTACACAGTCCCTTGAAAATACAAAAGCCATAAAAGTTGTATTTGCTTCACCCAAGAAACTGAAAAAGGGCACTGCACTTTTTCTAATGGAGATTCAAACTATACTCGTCTCAGTGTGTGATAGACTGTTAAAAGATTCGGGCTTAGCTCCCAAACCATGACTAATCTGTTGTCTCCCACTGCAGGCTGAGAGAGTTGGTATCAGGAGATAACCAGAGATCAGCTAATTGTCATAATCTGTCAGAAGCAAGAATCCTCCAAATCAGGAGGAAGAAACAAGTTCCTAAAAAACGGCCTGCAGGGGATAGCTGACCCTGAGAAGATGTGTAACACAACGCTGCAAGAAGCAGCTCATGAAGTTGAGCACTCAAGGACCTGAAGTCATGAAAGTGCAGGAGTTGCAAGAATGTGATAGATCCCTTTGGCATCCAAGGAAAAAGGTCAATGACTTCAATAATAAAGTTATGCTATGCAGCTTTATTTTGAAGTAATAAAACTGCAGCCTGGGTGAGAGAAGAGGGCAATGATGAACATCTCAATTCTCATGAGTGTTTTTTGGTGCACAGTTGGGTCAGGCCACCAGCTCATATGTATCCTAAATACATAAAACACAGTTCTTACACCAGAGGGAAGGAAAATCATGATTTCCTGGTACTCATCAGCTGATTACCCTTAGTCTACACCATTAAGTCAAAAGAAATGCTCTCTGTGCCAAGAATTATGAAGCCTAGATTAGGCAGGAAACAGAGATTAGAAGCCTAACTAACCAGATGCTGGATTTCTCTTGAAGCACAGCAGATACCATTTTCTTTTATAAAATCCCTTGCTTGATGGAATGTTGCTGAAAGGCTCCCCAAGGTAAGTTGGTTTAATGATAAACTGTTGATTGTTTCATTTACAGAGGAATGAAGAAGTGCCTTTGATAAGGGGTAGCATGGAAGAATGCGTTAAGACCAGAGGGAAGGGAGATAGAATGATCTACCTGACCACATTTTTAAAAACCTCTCGGTTCTTGGAGACACTAAAAACTATGTTCATTATTTAAGTGTCCAGTTTGGTTTTTGAAGTTTCATTGACTTTGAACAGCCAGCTTGGCTGTTTACCTCCTGACTTTACCAGTATCTCAAGTCTCCTGTTTACAACACTTTGAACAAGGAACCTAATGGTTATAAAGCTCCCAAATGGAGTATTGTGAACAGAAACTTTATATTTCACCTGTAGAGTCAGTTCTGTTTGGATTTCTGTTCAGGCCATTTCTGTTCAGGCAGGGTCTCACTGCACACCAGCTTGGGTGCATAACAGCATTACGGTGCGTGCTAAGTGTCCTTATGGGAATTGCTATTTTTTAATATCCTGAGTAGGTCACTTTGCAGATTAACCAGCCAGCTGTACTCACACCTTCTCCTAGCTGACAGCCACCTCCAGGATGAACATACAGTACTGAGCACCTTGACTATTTACTCCCCAAAACTGAAACAAAAGCCTCCAAAAAACAAGAAAAAGACCAATGACAACAAGGAATGAGCGGTTTTCTGCTGGCTCTAAACACACTTCTAGATAGTACAGTTCACAATGGGTCTGTAATAACTAAATGCCTAAAGCTCCACAATTACCAAGTTTTGAGTAGCCCTTTACAGGCAGATTTAGCTCCTATCGCTACATCACCCAAGTTTCTCTGCCTCAGGAAGTTAATCTCTGCAGTATCACATACTGGGCACAGGCCTTCACAATTATTCAGCATTAATAATACAGTGGCTTTGGCTGTTCCTCTGAGATCAGATTCCCATTACACAAGACATTGTACAAATACCTGGGGGTGGAGACACTGTGTCTCATCAAAAGAGGCCAAGTGAGGAAAGTTGCAATGCTGGAGTTATCACTTTCTTTATAAGCCTTTTTTTTTTTTTTTAAATCCCAAAATTTCAAGGAGACTAACTAACCTTTGAACCTGTCCAGAAACACATCTGGAGACATTTCTCCTATTCCCACTTCATATTTTAACATAAAATTAATGAGACTTAATAGATCATATAATGGTTTCAGATAGTTCAATCATTACTCCCATGGCTAAATGAAAGCAGCTGAAAACTCCTTTGAGTGACAATCAAACCTCAAATTAATTCCAATATAAGAAGCATGGAAAAAAGCAGCTTATCAGTTATATCTAACAATTAAAAATACTGGGTATCTCACACCTAGCAGTATGCAAAACATTACTGTATAACCTGATGTAACAGAAACACTGCATAAGAAAAGCCATGCTAACAGGATGACTAAAGCAGTGTGATGCTGAAGGAGTCTCACATAAAGGCTTCAGACATACTCAGCGATTTAAAATTTAATGTCTGGGTTTTAGCAGTTAACATCCTTTTATGTCTCAGTATTAATATTTAATTTTATTTTGTTTTAAAGCACTACAAACCAACTTGTTTGCTCAATGAGAAGATTAAAGCACACTTGTTTTTATTTATTTAGGTGCTGATCCGCTTTGAAGTGGGAGCCCAATGAGGACCTACCTTAAGAGTCTGCAAAAACTTCTCCTGTAGCTGAGCCGCTGACTCGCCGCAGCCACGCTGGGAGGGAATGGAGGGCGCGAGGGGAAGTAGGCCAACGCTGCGGAAAATATCAGAGACACCATTCCAAATTCTAAACAGGAGGGCAGAGAAAAACAAAACCAAGTACAGATGTTAGCATCAGAAGACTTATTCTGATACAGCACTGTTATCAGCCAGCCACTGATACATATACCCCACCACAAGTGCTTTACTGCTCCCAACAACAGAACTCCATAACTTGAAGGAGAATTTCTTTTTCCCCTCCCCAAGCAAGACTGAAATGGAGAACCAATGAGAATCACAGAAACACAGAATAGTTTCAGCTGGAAGAGACCTTCAAGATCAAGTCCAACCTTATTTCTAGCCCTATCAAGACCACTAAACCATGTTCCTAAGCATAACATCTACTCTTAAACACTCCAAAGGTGGTGGCTCCACCACCTCCCTGAGCAGGCTATTCCAATGCCTGACAACCTTTTCAGTAAAGAAATTATTCCTAATGTTCAGCCTGAACCTCCCCTGGTTCAACTTCAGGCCATTTCCTTTTGTTCTATCACTTGTCACTAGGGAGAACAGACCAACTCCCACCTCGCTGCAACTTCCCTTCAGGTAGTTGTACAGAGCAGTAAAGTCTCCCCTCAGCCTTCTTTTCTCAAGGCTAAACAGCCCCAGATCCTTCAGCCTCTCCTCATAAGAGACATGGTCCAAACCCTTTACTAGCTTGGTAATGAGATGGAGAAATACCAGCAGTCCATTCCAGTGACAAGAGCTGCAGAGAATCAGGCTCACACGTGGGCAACTCAGCGTAGCAAAAGGAAAGCTTTTGCTTTTTTCTCTTCAGAGAGAACTGCACCATGAAGATTTGGCTACGTTACTTCATGATAGAAGTAACACAGTGCAGGTAACAGAGTGCTAAAGACTAAGCAGATGGGACTGTGGAAGCCCCAGGGCATGGAATGACATTACTTGGTGCACAGGATGATGAAGGCTAACAAAAGGTCAAGCACGGCAGCATCTCAGACACAAACACTATTATATGGCAAACGGAATATAGAGAAAGAGCATAGGAGAAACCATGGCTCAGGAATAGAAAAAGCATGGGTAATAGGGAGAAAAATGAAATAATACAGCTGTTGGCAGATGCTCCTCTTGTTCAGCAGGTATTTTAAATCTTTGAAAAATTTCATAGCAGAAATTTAGACCTGAACTTCCAAAGTGATGAGCACTTCACAGAAAATACTCAGCAAGCCCCATGATCAGACATTCTGAGGAAAAACAACTCTACCCACAGTCAGTCTAATTAATTTGTTTTACAGGCCTTTTACAATGTATATCATGTTCTCCACAGTCCTCAATCCCAGTATTTCTCCTCTCCCCTTTGAAAACAAGTTTCTTTGCTGCTGGAGAGGAAAATGTATAGCTGAAGTGTGTTATTGTAAAAGAACCTGTGATCTTATAACAAAGAACTGTTCACTGACACCACAAATAAATTCCAGCAGAGCTGGATACTCAATTACGTTCATTTTCTTTATTCTTCTCTTTTTTAATAAATCAATATGAACATGGCACTTTGCCAGCTCTTCTGCTAACCCAGAAGAAAATAAATCCAGGAAACTGAAAAGTAAATAACACTCAGAGTCTAAATGGATCAGCTGGAGATGGGGAAGGGAAATGAATGCTTCTACTTGGTATATGGAAAAAAAGTCTACACTAAATTTCTTTTGAAGGCATACCAGGTATGTGACAATGCCATTCTTCACAATCAAATACGAAAGGATTCATTTTGATTTAGGTGGTGTGTCTTTTCCTGCTGTGGTCTAATTGCTTGTTTTGAGGGTCAAGGGCACTTTAACTAGACCTTCTCACTACATCTCCTCTGTTCTCCAGAAAACAGATTAATTTCTATCTTTGTGTACATTGTTTTTCAGACTATGAGCAGTGAATAAAGAACTGGCCACAACTGATCATCCCAGATCTATGAAAGGGATGAGATGCTTTGTCACTACAGGGTGATAACAGATAGGGAAGCAAGGCTTGCCAAAAGCTGTTTATCTCCTCCTGCATCTAGATCTACATACAGGTTTATAGGTGTACATATGTCCATGCATATGCACATTTAATCACATATTAAAGATTTCAGACTACAGACAGGTACAGCCAACAAGAATGTAACCACACAAACACAAATTTTTCAGAGCTGCCTTTTTTAACTTCATTATACTGCAGTGCTGTAAGGGGAATGGTTAGGTCTTTTTCTAAAGAATGTAAAAAACCATTGATAATTGTTTTAAATCACAGTAATATTTTATAACAGGTGCCCATTTGGGGCCTCTTCTATGGTTGCCTCAAGATTCCTACCAGTCAAATTGCTGCAGTAGGAGCAGGAGTATCGTTTATTTATTTATTTATTTTAATTATGAAATTCAGCATGCAGTCCTTGTTGTACCTTCCTGCAACTCTTTCATGTTTCCCAGTGTTATACTTTCCAGGTTAACAAATTTGCCTCACAAGTACTGCCCTTATGCACAAAAGAAAAGAGCAGGGTTCACATTGGAAACTAAAGCAGCTCTCTCTGTTGAGGAACAGAAGTCTTCAGTACCACCTTAGATTCATGTACCACACTTGCATCTCTATCAAAAGTTCAGGTACTGCTAAACATGTCTGATTTCTTACATGTTGTGTTCCTTCAGGAAACCCACACATTTATATGCATCATGATTTACTCCACCAGACTAGATAAAGAAAATACAATCCAAAACTTGTCCTGGGAATGTAAGTAGGGAGTAAAATTACACAAAAGAGAAAAGGTATGAAATAAGTCAATATGGAGACGAAGGGGGCAGCAGTCCCAAAACAGGAGCTCTTCCACAGGAGCTATTGGCTTCTCAATAGTGCAATGGATGTGGCAAAACACTCAGAATTGGGCAAGTCAGCATAAATTAGTATGCAGAAACACAGCAGCATGTATCTCTTGTTGAGGAATGAAATCTGGAATGCTTCACAAAAGCTGGGTACCACGCCACAGTGACCTGTGACTGTCAAAGTGCAGAGATGCCTGCATCATAGTGTAGGCAAAAGGCACCCAGCTGCCTGTGTAAGCCTCAAATAGACAAAAAGAGGTTTACAGAGACACAAGCCTCCTTGATACAAGGCCTTCTTCACTCAGATAGGCTAGTCATAACACAAAACCTCACCCAGATCCAGAAACCCCCCCTCCCCATCTTGTCCTGAAATGCAAAGGGGAAAATGAGGGAACTTTATACACACAATTTTTTAAAACAAATAATGATTTTACATTGATATTTTGGAAAGCACATGCCTAAAAGCTCTGGCTGCAATCCATAATAACTCAAGCTTCCTTATGCAATTCAGGTAATACAATTCAATCCTGATTTTACAGCTGTACTATTTCAGCTGTGAACCAGAATGTGCAGCGACACAGATGACACAGAAAGAGGCTGTGGTAATTCATCTGAGCTCTTAGTCTGCATTTGAGATAAAGGAACAGCAATTTATTAAAACACAGAAGAGACTGGAGTTAACAGAGCAATTTCAGAATGGGTTTATAAGTAATTGCTTTGTAATCATGTTTGAGGTTAAGTCTTTGGAAAATTAGCACACTCTTGGCATGGTACTGATCCCAAGTTAACAATTCACATCATTACCATCTTCTAAGTCATCACCTAACTTTTGAAGGCTGCTTATCTAATGCTACCTCGCACAAAAGCAACAAGCTCCATCACAAACACAACTCAAGTTAGCAATGCACAGTGCTTACCCTGAAAAACCGACTTTCCCGCAGCATCTGAAAAGAGAAGTACCAAACCTGACCACACTTGCTAAAGAAGTGAGGAAGTGGGACACTTGGGTCCAGCTCCTTGTTCTGCCATGTTCTGTAACACCTTTCCTAGTAATCTGTGAAGTCAATTTAGTACCCTACCACACCTAACAGGTATTTTTCTTTAGTCCATGGGTGAACAGAGCTGTACAACTACCATCAGGCAGTCACCCCCTACGAGGCAGCCTTCCTTCCATCTCTGAGGCCCACCTGGCATAACAGAGAACAAGGGGAGGCAGACAGCAGGGACCATGCTCCTTCAACTTTCCAGGAAAACAGGGCTGAGGTGAGACAGGGCAAATCCCGCAAAGCATTCAAAGCAATATCCTCTTTTACAGTTCTTTCCATTGGATGTTTTGCCACCATCACTGCAATTCACTGCAAGCTGGTAGCATTCATGAACCAGCTCTTTTTCATTGCCTGAACAGCTAAAGCTGTTGTAGCTCCTGAAAAGATGCACACAAGCACATCTGCACAAAGAAACCACCTCTGTTCAAAGCACTTCAAATACTAAGTGAGAACTACATATGCCCCACAAAACACATTTCCTAGGAAGGTGAAGAGCTGTTGTAAGATCATATTATGCTGGGACCAATGATCCCAAACAGGTCCAAACCTTTGCCTGCTGAGAAAGGCAGAAAGAACCATGCGGAGACATGGAGCAGGCAAAACACACCTTTGAACTTCAGTGGCAAGCAAGATCCATCACAGTTTCTGAAGAAAATGCTTAGGAAAACATCCCAGAAGAGAACAGAAGAAAAAGTGAAATCTAATGGGCTGCTGAAAACACTTCTAGTGCTACCAGACTCAAACCAATGGTTTTAGGCAGAAAACTATCGTTTAGGTGGATGAATTCTCTCTCCATGGAAAATCTAGAGAGGGAGAGCTAAAGCACTTCTCTAATTGCTGGATTTTTTCCTCCCCTTATCTACTGCTCCTCAGGACAAAAGCTGACTTGTCTTCGCTTTTCTTTCTTCACGCTGGTTGTTTCATCTGCCGTAAGATTTTGGAGTCAAACATCATATTTGCCTCTGAAAAATGCTAACCAACCTCAAATTTCCTTCTAATACATTTGAGTCCAGTAAAAAGTAGGTTAGTCAAAAATACTTGCTGAAATAATGATCCAACTTCTACTACACTTTCTTTATAATGAGCTGTGTGTATACGCGCACACACACACACACACACACGAACTGTGGCCTTCACCCAACAGGAGTATTAACTCATCAAAATTTCCATAAGAATAACGTCCACTAATAAATGATCACAAGCAGCTAACTCAATCCCATAAATTTGCATAGAAAGTACATAGTACATATACAGAATTCTGGAACACTTCAGGCTAACTCCTGGCTGAATTTCAGAGGCTGTAGTTATAAGGGGGGGAAAAAAACCCCAATCAAATGTGCAACTACCATGACATGATAAAAGTTCAGCTGCTGTTTAATGCTATATCAATTTATACCCACTAAGAATCAGATCATAGACTCTTGAGCCCATTAAGGAACTCTTTTTCCTTATAAAGTTTGCTGCTAATTTTTGTGACACAAAGATCCATAGAAGACATTCCATGAAAAATAGCAAGGACATAAAATCTAAGTTATATCAGGTGAATTTTAGATCAGTGTTTTTTTCACCAAACTGTTGTCACTTCATTGAAGTTGCTCACCACATAAGAATTATGTGGCTCTAGTTAAAAAGAAGATCCCCTATGCTTTAATTTCAGTGTTAGATTCTTAATACTAATAATCTAATGACATTTGAAAGGCATATGCAACCAAGGCTGATTTAATGCGGGAAAGAATTTAATCCTGAACAACTATTGGATTTCCACCCTTGCAGAAACAAAAGGAAAAAACCCCAACCTGTCATGACATGGTTTTTTTAATGAAAATTCAAGAAGCAAAAACCAGTTTGGAAGCTCAGGGAAAGCATAAGCTCTCCTAGAAGACATTTCTCCTACGATCAGCTGATACAAACAATTGAAGTACTTCATTTGGAATCACTCTGTTAAAAAGGCTATTTAGAATCTTTCCTACAGAAAAAGGAAAAAAAAAATTAACCCTTCTGATTGTACATTGACGACTTCGTTATTGTTCATCAGTCGGTAGCTGTTTTCTGTGCAGACCAGCCACTAGAGGGTAGTGGTTCACAAGTAGCAAACACATGAAAGTGTGCATACTTTTTATACTTTTTGTTCTTTAAAAAAAATGATTTCGTTTGAAACCACACCTGCATACAGCACAGCCTCAATGCGGTCCTTGATGTGCTCAGTGTTGCTCTGTGGTACCAGTAGGAGATGAGAGGTTCCATTAGGTGACGGCACTACAAGAGGTCCCACTAGAAAGGCGCCAGCAGCACCCAGGTAATTGAGCAGCGATGCGATGGCCGTTGCTGTGGCACGTTCATCTGGAGAAAACCACGTTGTGGAAAGAAATGGTGCTGCGTTCATCACAGTTGGCCCTGCCAAGCCATTTAACAGCTGCCCTCCATGAATCAGCCTGGAACAGAGAACAGAAACAATGGTCAGTTGGATGACAGTTGCTTGCACTTTTATTTTTTTTTTTTAATTAAAAGAAGCATGTAAGATATTGAGTGCTGGAGATGGAGTGACAGCACAAAGAAATGAAGGTCCTGTGCAAAAAAAGGATATTCTATATGCTAAAAAGAAGCCCAATTAGACTGATTAAAGAATTCAGAGCTACTCTGGTTTCATTACCTCAGATAAATGAAGAAGCATATGTTCTCTTCAAAGCAGGAAAGGAAGAGGGAATAAAAGGAACTTTCTTTGCAGAAAAAAGGTATTATGTTATAAATGTCTTAAACCTGACCCCTGGCCTGCATAAATCTCAACAGAAGATTTAAATTATTTATGGCAGATCCATAATTGAAACACTTCAGTAAAATACTCTGCATATTTTTTCACTGCATTATTTATTTTTATTTACACACTCAGATGAGCTCCTTGTGCCTACAGATGAGGAGGCTGGGCTGTTGAGGTTTCCAAGAGAATCATCTTCTCCAGCAATCTGGCTGTTCTCAACATACTGTTGAAACAGCCAAGCAAACGCAGATTTTTCTCATTTTTGACACTTATTGGGATTTAACAGATAAGGCTGGTTACAGAACGGAGATGCTAATTCCAAGGACTGAAGTCTCTGCGAACTTTGGCTTAATATTAGTACAATGAGCACATACAAAAAGGGCTTTTTGAAGGCTCTTCTACACGTGGAAGTCATCCAAAAACCTTCCACTTTGACTTTCCCCAAAAAAAGTGATCAGCCATGAAAGGCAAAAGCATTTTGTAATTTATATAAAAACTTCATGTCTAAAAACCAGTTAGCCAGTCAAACAAAACATTGCAACTCTCCAAACCAGAACTATCCATCGTGCAATAAAATGGTGTCAGATGATATTTTTAAATGGGTGGTGTTTTTCTAAGCATAGCAGGAACTCAATATAATTGCTGCAAGACTTGAGTTGTCAGACATAAAACGCTATGGCCCAAAAATGGGGAAACATAAACTAGGACTTAGGCAATGTTTCAAGCCACAAATGGCTGAATAATATACAGTGTAGCAGCAGTTTTTTAAAGCACACAAAGGAACAAAATATGCAAAAGAAATGCTGACAGACTCTTTATCAAATTAACAAGCTAAAGTGCAATAAAAAGGGTTAGATGCTACTGATTCTCAGTGGATTAGAAATTAAAGTTTTAAACAAAATTTATAAAAACATACAGGGGAAGAAATAAATAAATAAATAACCCAAAAAAGAACAAAAACAGAAAACCAAACCAAAAGCTATACCATATCATCTGAAGGAAACACTTTCCAAGCTGGGGCAGATGTAGTATCCACTCTTAAATATACACAATTGCAACTCTTCCCCACCTTCCCAAGTTCACATAGCAAAGATAGATTTCATTACTATTTGTTCGTGACATGCTTCAGATGGACATCACCATCTTTTTAGGCCTTTTTAATGCTGGATCACTCCCCAGTAAAATAAAATGAATTAGCTTTAAATAAATAAAAAGCACTAGATAAAAAATGCTCTGGTTTAGTTTTCTGGAGGAAACATTACATAAGTCCCCTATGGCTACTCTGCAAGCCAGTATAATTTGGACAAACCAAGGTATCCTTGTGCACTTCAGTGTTTTCCTTCTACTTATCTCACCATAATATTTTATTCTTAAATTTAAACTGTTCCAGGGCATTTCCAGACCTGTGCTACACCCCAGAAAGAACTGCATTTCCATAACAAGTGAGGTAATCACTGCAATGTATTAAGATCTTACTTTAGTATTTCCTCTTGCTCCAAAGTGAATTTAATGCTTAAATTGTGGTTTTGTTATTGTACACTAGGAAAACTGTGTGACCACAAAATAACCTTCATAGTTATAGGCGTCATGTTAACACTTGTGTTCACTTATATTGCTATGATAATATTGGTTTAATTCACATACTCCTACAGAAATCCCAAGGGCAAATAAAGCTCACTAAAATCAGAAAAAAAAAAAAGGTACAATAGTTCTTCTGCAGTGCCTGTGACCATGTAGGCGCTTCATCTGGGAAGAAGTAGTTTTGTAAAAAACAAAACCAAAACACCAACAAACAAACAAAACAAAACACCAAAACCCCCAAAACTAAAACCACCAAACAAACCCAACAATTTATATATTATGAGAATTTTACATACAGTTTGCATGAACTTACACTTCAGACAGAGATCATGTCTATCAAACTCCACCATCTGAATAAAGCTCTATAACTGACCTCTATACTTGAGGGAGAAGCAGCTGTTAATTTACTTTGCAGATCCAAAGGGAGAATGTAGTATCTCAATCCAGAATTTTAATTCCACATTTCTTTTCTGTCTTTTCAAAGAGTGAGCCAATTTTTGTCTCTCTGTAGATCTCTTCTGTTGGTATTCCCTATCTGCTCTCTTTTTGCCCTAACTGGTACACTCTCTGTTCCCAGGAATTTGCCTTTCCCTCTGCATTTTATGCATTTACCAAGCTTGACATCATCATGCAGGGTAGAGCATCTCTTATCTTCACACTGCTTAATTTTTCAAGTCTAACATATTTGAGTTAATAAACACTAATTTCAGACTAAATGGCCACTCATATACAGATGGCTGCCTCAAGTATTTCTCTATATGGTAACAGCCTAAACCTTATTTTATCTGTTTTTCAGTAATGGCTTGAGTTAAGCTACTTTTTCCTGAGAGAAAGATTATTTGCATTGCTCCTCTACAACTCTTAACTCATTTCCCTAGAGAAGCAGGGATGAGAGATTGAAAATGCAATTCAGTTCTGCTACTTGGGGAGACGTAGCAGCCGTTCCATCAGACAGAGAAATATGAACACAACAGTACTGGTGGTTTTTTGCTGTTTGTTACATCATATCCTCACTGTGCTCTATTTTGCTCTCACAGCCCACAGAAGGCTCCTCTTGTACACACACCATCAGCACTAAAATTGCTCCAGCACCAAAAGACGTTTGTTTCTAATACTCCCCAATTTCCTTCTTGTTTCTGCTACTGAAAATGTACAAAGAGCAAATGCATTTTTGCCTGTCACTATTTTAGTTTCATCCTGCACAAGATTTCTCTTCCCCGAGAAAAAGATAACTTTAGCTCATGACTCTACCCAGAAGAAAAAATATTTTAGTCTTTTAACACTAACAGGGTAATTTTCATCTGTTATTTATCAGGCTCTGCTGTGTTTTCAGATACATTATTTATTCAATCATCATCTAATTATGTTCCTGTATCAAAAAGTAGAAAGTTATTAAGTGCAAGTAATAGAAAATAACACAAGAGTAGAAAGCTTTTAAAATCACAGTCGTGAAAGAGAAAATTAGAAGAAATGACACCAGAAATTAACCCCTGATTTACAAACTAATTGATACCTGTCTAGCTTACAGCAAAAGTGAAGTAAACATCAACCCAAAATATGTTGTTTCTAACCATTTCAGAAGCCAGGTGAGGGTCTTGTTTAGAAATTTCAAGGTGTTTTGCAGACCTGACCTCTACACTAGTGAATTTGTGTGCTCTGCCAGACTTGTAACTTGCAGCTGACCACAAGCCCTTTACAAAAATAATAATTATTTGAGGACTGGTAGTAAATGCTAGTGGGAAATATCATATACCAGAGCATCACAGTACTGCATACTTACACATTCACATTATGCATCTATAAAAAGAAATTCAAAATACACAGATGTGTATATATATACACACACAGCCCTTTGCACAGAAAGATCACATTTGTTCCTAAACCAGCCTCTGAATTGCAGGAAGAGAACAAGGCATAATTCAAATACAGCAGTAGAAATTACAGAAGAAAAACTCTTATTGTACTATATTGTCATCTCTTTTCCAGATTTATGTCAAGTCACACGATAAAAAAAAATATGTTTTTCATCACTTCTCCGAGAGAAGACTTCATATAAGTATTAAGAAGTAACCTGGTTATACTTGCTTTATTCAGTCCCTGCTGTCACCATTGTAATATGCTAACAGGCAATAAAAAAACCCAACCAACCACCCAAACAAACAAACAAAAAAATCCAAAAAACCCCCCCACAACATGGAAGGCTATAAATACTGAAATTACAATATCACTAAGCAAACTTGATACGGAAAAAAAAAAAAAAGTTATGTTATACAAGAGAAAGGTTTTAGTGATTGATGATAATACCATATATTTAAGATGGGAAAGAGCTTCCATTTACAGTCGGCTTTATCTTTTTCTTGCTGTACAGGTTGAAACTTTTTATGCATGGTCACAGCCCTGTCAGATATTGGATTTGTTAAGCTATTTCAAAAGCTGTGTGTTACACAAATACTTTTTCTATGTAAAAAGCCCAGACAATTTAGTGTTTCTACCACATTGTGTCTCATGCCTGGACTTAAGAAAATTTTAAATGGAAGAAAATCTCATTAGTTTCCATACTGAGATGGGGAAACAAAGGCAATGGTAGAAGGAAAATGTCTCAATTCCCAGATGTGTTAATTGAACTTGTTTTGGGAAAGCCAGAACCAGAGAAGTCCTATCAGTATTTTAACACTGATTAACAGAGTTGGAAAGCACTCTCCAGGTTTTGGCAGGCAATACAGGGGAAGAGTGAGGCCGTCAGCCCCAGTGCATTGCTCTGACTCTCTAAACATGGATTTTTCTCCACCAGCCTCTGACGAGCCTCGCCATTCAACAGGGAAATCAGATTCCTCTGGGCCCTAGGAGGCAGCAGAGCTCATTCCAAGACTCTTGTGAAGATGAGATTTTGGTGCATTTCTTTCTCCTGAAACTTGCTTTTCCTCCTAGTTACCGTGATAATTCACTGCTTAGTCACTGTTCAAACTTCTATACAAATGCAATGAAAGAAAACCCTGGTAATTGAGTTTTGCCACTGTTCCGCAAAGCATGAGGAACAACGAAGTCGCTGAGAGAGGTAACCTGCTGCTGCATGAAGACAGCACTGTAGTGTGTCTCTTAGTCTGGAAAAGTTTAGTAGATTAATTGCAGATCCTAACAATTAACGCAAAAAGGGATTCCTATATAGAAATTAATGTGAAATGGATGTCTGATTTTTCTTTCACATGCCTGACATTTTCACTCATTGAAAGAAGTGGATTGTTCAACTCCTGCTTATTTAGAACACAAATACATTTATACAGCGATTAGCTCATTGCGGGAATGAACTACTGGAAGCAAATGAAAGAGCCCCTTCCACTGGAGGATCCAGAGCACTTCTCAAGTGCTATTGAATTTAGCCTCACTACATGTCAACAAAGCAAGGAAATACATCAGTGTAGACACTCCAGGAAAGGAGGTGTTATGCAAGTTGCCCAGGAAAAGGAATATGAAAAGATGTGGACTTATCCACATTATACATTAGGAGATTTATTATACCTTACAGCGAACCAATACCAGTTTTGTAAAGAACTACCTCTGCATTTTCACAATCAAGTTACTAGGAAAAGATAGAGCTTTTGCTTTACACTCACAAAAATAAATACAACAAAAGAACCCTCTATTAAGTGGAACCTTTTCAGGCACTTTTTAAGGCAAAGATAGAATTAGGGATGTCAAATTAATGCTTTACAGCAATTCACTACTATGGAGTATCTGATGAACCCAATGCAAACGCTGTTCTGCTCATAACCCAAAGGGAATGGAGTAAGGCTCTATGGCTGGAAAAGGGCTGGAAAGAAAAAGAACTCTGGGTAAAGCAATGAATTCGTCTATTAAAAATAACATTCTGAAAGATGAATTTCGTGGACATGCACTTCCTTTCACTATTTTCATTAAATGATATATTTATACTACAAAAGCTTTATGCCTTCTGGATATTCATGGATTGAGGCCATTAGCATTTTCTAGCTCATTTTTGATGCATGTGACCATTGATATGTGGAATAATTTAAAGCTGTTTTTCCCCATCAGTAAGAAAAATTATTACAAGCAGAAAGCCTGAGTCACTGTATGGTACATTATCTCCAGAAATAAAGTGAAAAAGAAAAGAGAAAAAACTTTAAAATGTACTTTCAACTGTTTTCATCAGGAACTGGGCTCCTGTTTCACCCCCCTGTACAAATCATGGCCTCTGAACAGTCAGTCACATCGTTATGGGAGCAGACTTGGAAAGGACCATATCATCTCCCAGGCATCCCAGCCTCGTGCTTCTTCTCCCACTCTTAAAGAAAACAGCAAACACATTTGCAATGGTCTGAAAAAGAGTGAGTTTCTGTTTTAAATTTTAAAAAAAGAGTGGAAAAACAGAGTTATTCCAAAACTTTTATTAGGCAGCGCCTGTCAAGAGACAAGGATTTGCAAGGAGACAAAGCAGCAATCTCAGGCCAAGACCCTGATATCTCCGTCAGATGTCCTGACGGAGGGAAAGGAGAAGGCAGGTGTACAGCAAGACCCCTGGCTCTATGGTGACAAATTCACTCACATCGTGAAGCCATGTTATTGTGCAGCCATCTCAGCTGTCACACAGCTGAGAAGAGGGTTTCTTCACCTAAAGCTCTATCCAAGTTTGAAGGATGAGGGCACATGAAAAAGCTTCTTTGGGGCTCCCCCCCCTTTTTTTTTCTTTTGTTTTTAATTAAAAGTTGGGGGATTTTCTTTTTCTTTTAAAGCTAACCCACTCCATAAACCCATTATTAAGACATCTTTAAAGCAGCACTAACAGAGGACATGCTCATCAAATACGAACAGATCCAAAATAAACAGCAGTGCTGTAAACACAAAGTAGGCAATTACATTATGGGCTAATGAGGCAAAAAGTTACCGAAACACGTTATCAGTGAAAGGCACCAGGACTGCCTGCTATCAGGCTGCCATGGGAGAAAGCTGATGGAGATTACTTGGCACAAGATAGGTCCTAAGGAGGAATTTTTTAGTAAAAGAGTAGGAGTGTACAGGAGACAGAGCAACTTAGGGAATGGGATAAACAAGACTTATTTAAACATTCCTGAATAACGTATCTTAGGGCACTAAAAAAGCAATAGGGTCTTTTGATTTTAATACAGCAACTTTGATATAAACTCAATTAATATGAATTCTTTAAGGACAGAAATTAGCCAACAGAATGTGAGTCACAAGACCAAGGCAAAGAGCTCAATATGATTAAAACCATTAAAAGCTTTCTACAGTTGAGGCTAATACCTGCCATTATATGAGATGGAGCTAGACATCTCACAAAGAATATAAATTCTCCTCCTTTCCAGCCTTGTAGAAATGCTGACTATTAAATATTGCTGCAATACCAAACCCTTTCTGACATTTCGGGGTTTCCTTCAATATATCTGCTGTATTTAGCACATTTAGCACCAAAAACTTACACAGGGTCAGCAAATTGATAATTCAGCAGATACCCCCATCAGTAGGGGAGGTGGATGACACCCACAGTGCCACGGCTGAAATCCAGCACAGGAGCAAGGAGGAGTATTTATTAGCAAAACTGTGAAGACACCTCCTTTTCCCACTAAGGCTGTTTCACATGAAGAAGCCAATCTGTGTGTCACAGGATGCACAGCTTGGACAGTGGCAGGTGGAGCCACTGGGTAGCCAGAGGGACACTTAATCACCAACCAAATCCACTGCTACCATCAACAAATAAGCAAAACAGGAAAAAACAATCACCAGTTATGAGCAACTCATGAGGATCTCTCACCTAAACAGCAGCTTTGGAGCAGAGGTTAAATTATAAAACTTATGTACAAGATGAAGCTGGTGGAGGCAATAAAAACAAGCTGAACTGTTAAGTTACAGGGGTATAAAAATTAAATATTCCCCATGGGAATGTACTCATGACCCATTTCCTTTTTTCCCCCCACTTACCTTTTTCTGATACTACAGATTAACCCAGGTCAGCCTTCCCCCAGCACTGCAGCCAAAGCACAAACCAGTAAGTGCTATCAGTGCCAGGCAAGTGCTCCACTTTAACATCTTCCTCCTACGCTCACTGAGCTACAGCATACAAATGGGTATGTTTATTCATCTTTGTACTCCCAGAACCATGCTTTACACTAACTACTTTTTTCATTTCTCTTCCCTAGCGAGTTAGGGAGTGCACAACATGCATCACTCCCTCTTTATTTCTTACATGCAGATTCTTCTACTCTCTTCTAAAAGGCTCTTTTCATGCCCTGGAACACTGTAATTCCTCTTCTCCACAGCTGCTCCAGTTTGGGGCATTTTTTTGAGCACAGCGTGTGTTCAGGATTGCCAGTGAATATGAGAATCCCAATAGGTCTTCATTGGAATTACCTCTTCTGAGATGCCCCTTTACATTTTTCATGCATGAGAATGGTAGCTCATGGTCATTTTAGGATCAGGAAAGACAAATAATGAGATGATCTCATGTCATTCTTTAGGTTTTCAGGGATGAAAAAGAGAAATGTGGAACTATTTAGGAGTAAGTTTAACAATAATAAAATGCAAACTAGGTTGCAAATAGCTAATAGAAATGAAATGTACCAAAGATGTGGCAAGAGTGAATCTTCAAATCTGATACAGGAAAAAGTTAATATCAATGTATCTAAGAGTATCTAAGAGTACACACACACACACACACAAAAATCTATAACCTAAGAACTGGTATTATTAAAGAAAAAAACCCTTTACAGGATCTACCAATTGTGTGTGTGTGTGTCCAGGAACAATTTTGTAAATCACCACTTCTGTTTCCAATGTCATTCTCTGTGTTATTGTTTTGCTGGCTTCCCAACAAATGTTTTAATGGCACTAATTGCCAAGGAATGCCCTATCACTGCCATGACTCAAAGTCCTAAATAACTACTTCTCTGTTGTGAAATCTAATCTGAAGGCCAAACACTACCAGCCCACAGCATACTAAGTTCTAATAAATTGCTTAATTAATACATTCAGTACAAATGACAAATTATGTTCCATCCTTTACTTCCATGTCTTTAATTATCTTGTCTTTCAAAACATCTTAAGAAGTCTTACATCACACAGTCAGTCTTAAAAGCCATAGATTTAAGGCTATGGGCTGGCTTCATCATTTATTTCCTTCTTTCTTATATTACAGCTCATACAGTTTTTTTTGCCTATATTTATTATTTTACAATCATATGGAAGACCTAAGCTGTATGTAAAATCTATTCCTAAACATGGAATATTAGATAAATATGAAGCGTTATGCAAGGGGGAAAAAAACAATCCTGATTTTGTGTATAAAAAAATAGCCTTTTTTGCAACAAAAATATTCACTCTGTGTCAAGCAGCAGTCAAAACGGAAAAGACTGGACAAACTACAGGCAAAAAGCATTAGTGATGCTCTTGTAATCTTTAGGAAAGGGAAGGTGTTTCAAGTTCAGAAATGGTACAATTTGATAACATCTTTCTTTTATGTGCTATATAATTTACATTAACTATGTATTTAAGGGTCATTTAGACGTGGTGTTCAGGAACATGCATTTAGGGGTGAACTTTGTTGAGTAGGGTCAATGGTTGGACTTGATGATCCCAAGGGTCTTTTCCAACCTGAATGATGCTATGATTCTATGAACTAAAAAATAGGTGCAATGAGGCTTTCATAACATTTAGAAAGGAATAATGGTCTGGGGTCTAATTTTTAAAAGTTAAATTTACTCTCACATATCTGGCACATCTGACAAACTCAGAAGTGAGTGGTAGGTAAGAAAAATTCTGTTTAACTTCCGTGTCTGTATGATACACACATTAACCTCACAGGTTAGTGGGCTGAGGAGGAAAGTAGGTAAGTAAGAGTTCTGGCATGGATTACCAGTATGGTTTTAGGTGACACACTGGCAGAGAACAAAATTCACCATAAACAACAGTTGCTTCAAGAGACTACTCAAGTGTGAAACTTGAATTCTCCCCCATACAAGTCATGCATATATATGGACATCAAATGAACTGAAAACAGGTTAAGGTTTGTGTTTAAAGCATGCCTTGGAGAACTGGAGATAATCTTAGTCTGCTGCTACACACTAGAGCCAAAAGAATTACTACAGACTAGAAAGGAGCTTAAGAATACACTTGGATATTACAGGTCTGCATGAGATAAGGAGCATAAAGCAGTCAGGATTAAATGGCAGTCTTAACAGTGATTTCCTCACATCTGTGATTGCTCTGATAAGCAATGGGCTTTAGTAGCTCTCCTTAATGTTAAATTACAAGAGCTTACAGAGCAGAGACAGCTACAAAGTAGAAAAAGCCCACCACCTCAACATGACAAACTTCATGAACATTCTTGTGATTTTATGTATCTTAACTCTGACATAACTGTCCCATGGAAATCCTTCAGTATATTACTGCAGATTACCCAGGGACTGAAGGAACACATTACAAAATATTCAAAAGCATTTAAAGAAATCCCAGTTACACTGGCTTCTGAAATACTTCAACATTAGGTTGTGTGTGATCTTGTCCATCTGACTGGCTCTGTAATGTTCAAACTGTCATATTAATGCATATAGAGATTCAGCATAAGTGCATAGTTTAGTGCTCTGCCAGTTGTTGCTAATGCATTAAAAGCAGTAATGCTCATCTCCAAACTATTATTTTATTCGGTATCATGCTTCAAGTAATTGATGAAAATTGACCTGCAGTCTTAACACTCAAAACAATGCAGGTTACCTGGTATAATATCGCACAGTCTGTAAAATTATTTACCATGTCTTAAGAAACCTTCACTGAAAACCATTCTTTTGCTTCACACAGTTCCTATAATTAATTCTCTGTATATTTTTTCAAGAAACTGTGTAAAAGATCAAGCTACTTCCTCAGGTAAGGCTTCAATTTTTGAAAAGATCCCTTATTTTGGAGTAGGCTAAGTAAGGAAATTTATCAATTTCAGCTAGAGATAATGGATATTTTCATATTATAAATAAATGAAATTAGTAACCTGTTCCATCAGGATTCTGCTCATGCTCCTTTTTTTGCCTATGTAGTTTTCAAAGATAGGTATCATCATATTTTACACATCTCATCAGATTCTATACAGTCCACAGCCTTTCCTGCCCTAGTTAAAGCAGCTATTCTTTGAATGTTTCTACTTTGGCATTTATTTCATTGTTCTCCTTGGTCTCCTTGCTGCAGTTACACTGGAGAACCTTGTTTAAAGGTGATCAGAACATGTGGAAACTCTCCTTCCCACTCCCCAAATGATACCTCACATCTAAATCTCATTTGGGAGCTTCTTCTCAGGTTCTTACAGTCTTCATTCTTGCTTTGATAAAGCCTAGGGCAGCACAAGCCTTTTGACATAAATCATAAATGAAAAGCTGCACACAACACCGTATTTCATTGCATTTAAACCATCTGGGCCATTTAAAGCCATATATATTTAATCCAAGATTGGTCAGAATAGATTAATGGGATGTTGAGCACCCCTTAGCATCTTGAGGAAAGGTAAAAGAAGGGCGTAATGAGGACAGCTCTTCCTGGCCACTTTAGCAGTACACTTTCAGCTTAAAAGGGTCTGGAAGCACAACGTGGTTAGTTCAGCCGCCCCTGCTCACAAAGTCCTTAAACACCGCATTGAAATGGGCAACACTGGGCAACTAATAACGTCAGGAGCACCTTGGGTGCTTCTTCATACACTCATTAAGCATCTAAAAACTGAAATTGCATCCCTCCTACTTGCCACACTGCACTTAGTTTACTAAGCCATTCATTACATACTAGCTACTTACTCCTCATCAGGGCTAGTTTTACAATCAGTGTTTATTACCTTCCCAGTTCTCTCTCTGAACCTCTTCCTTTGTTTTATTCATGGTTCCCAGTCTTCTGCCTTCTTCACACCAAACAACTCCTTTCTCAACTTAAAGGTTTCCAAGCTGATTTTCTGGGTAAGTAATACTAAGGAATAAAAAGGAACTTGCTGAAATAATACAAGAACTGCCTGACACCTGACTACACTTCAAGGGGTAAAAAAACCCACCCACGTAAAAACCTTTTATAAATAAGTTCTTCTCTCAGTGCTTACACATTATGCAAACATGAATTGCAAAACTGAAGAGCTAGTGCTAGGTCTTGAAGAAGCAGAGAAATGTAGTAATACCTGTACTCGATTCAACACGAGAGGCAAAACAAAGTTAAGTGAACCTCGGGTGATCCATATTCCCTGGCTGTATAAAATGAGTGGGACTCCTGCACTTAGGGAAGATTCCTAGGTTCAGGGTATGTTGGCTGGACAACTGAATTGTTTGGCTTGTGTGATTTTTAGGAAGGAATCTTTCTCTATCACAAACTCTTAAATTGCATGTGTATAGAAGGAATTAATTTCAACCACATAGAAAGTCCTGCTATGGAATGCAGACTGGAAGAGACTACATGAAAAAGGCTATTTTGCATAAATTCAGCTGTCTCACTGATGATCCCATACATCAAATATGAGAAACATGAACTAATTGTTTAACATTTGCATACAAATTACATATCTATGAGTTTTGTGGTATGGTTCCCTGTGTGATCTTGTGCCAATTTAGGAACCTCTCTAAATCTGTGTTTCACTGTTTGCAAAGCAGATTAATATCAGTTATGCAGGATGGGCTGAGGCTAAATTAACTCAAGTTTGTAAAGGGCTTTATGATCTTCAGATACTACACAGAAGGAGGACTAGAAAAATCCATTTAAGCAGTAAAGAAGCATGTAAGCCCATGTCCACACAACAAACATTTGGCATATCAAATTCACACAGACAATTTAGACTAACACTTCTTTGCGGTAGCAGCAAAAATTACATTAGCAGGAAGCAATAAATATGTCTATTAAAAAACACTAATTCACTTACTTCTTCCTAATTTCTAGGTCTGAAACCGGAACACATCTCAGGCCGGCTCCCAGTACCATGAGGGATGATGTTAGTAACACAGTTACCCTCAGACCTAAGATAAAAAAACAACAGTATTTTACAAATTAAGTCAGCAATGTTGAAAAAAAACATACTTGCAATCTCAGAGAAGTAATGCATATCTCTTTCAAATCATAAACACTTTGGTGATGATATGAATTACAGATACATTATGAAATCCTGTATTATTTTCCAATACACTGCAGAGCTACAAAGACGTACTCTTACCATGCTGTTTCACAGGACTGTATTCAAAAATCTTACAGATATTCTTGGAAGTGATAAAAAAAAAGGTATCATGAAATGTACAATATTCTCTTTAAAATTAGAAGCATCACGGAATATTCTCCCAGTTGTGATGTGAAATCTAGGTAGATCCAAAGAAAAACATGGACTTGTATATGCTTTTCCAACCACTTAATAAGCACAGACACTGCACTGCTACTGTTTTATTTCATAATGCAGGTATGCATTCCATTTTGAAGAAATAACCATTTATTCAGGGGAAAAAAGGTATCTTTTTGCAGTCTTTGCAATTAGGCCAAGTTTTTGCTGCATTCAGCTCAAATTGTCAGAGGTTGTAAATATGGTACATTAGAAAAAAGCTTCAGCTGACTGATTCCTTGAATATGTTTTTTCCTCATACTGCGATTCTCGCCTGAGAAGCACTGAGATTAGAAACAACTTGATCTTAGTGCTCCAATTCCTTTTGCCAGCAGTTTACTTGCTGCTGCTAAGGTGTATCCATCAGCAGCAAACAGAAAGAGAACAGTGACAGCTGAGAGCCTTAACCTCCAGAATCTCGTAAAACACCAAAATCATAAATATGCACAATTAAAAGCTGCTGATACAGTCTCTGTGAAGTTGTAAAACCTGAAACAATTTCACAGCAACAAATAGCAAATAAAGGGCTTCCACATTCTCTGCAGAACATAATAAAAGCAATTAAATGATGACAAGCACATGGTATCTCTAACATCTTGGTGAAGCCACTAACTACCCAAAACACAGATGAAAAAAGAAGACGTCCCTGTGACACCTCACCTAACAAAAAATTTTAAGTCTTTCTAAAGCCACCAATTTTCAGAGAAGGGCTCCCACTATCTTAACAACTCCCATAACCAGTACAATTCAACACATAGTCACTTGAAATACTTCGTCTCCATGTGAATTCTGTAAGTGTTTTAAAGCATGTCTTTTACTAAAATGTAATTTTAGGGGACAAGACATCACTTTGGTCATATTGCAGCAGCTCTTAGTGAGCCTCACGCAAAGCTACGCAACTCTCTATGCTGGACATTGCACAAACCAAACCAAAGACAGCTCCTCTCTCAATCAGCCTAGCCCAAGACAACCCAAACAAAAAGAAGTTAATGTTGCATGTTTTTGGAAATGAAAATATGACCTTTTTTGGTATGGGCCAGTCATTAACAAAAGGAATGCCACCTGCAGTCCTGCAACTCCAAAGGACACCTCGTATCCCTCATGCCCTGGAGAAGTACCATCAGACAAGAATATTTGTTTTGTTGAAGGATTTCCACTGCCTGCCCAGACTTACTTGACTCTGTGCTCAACCAGCATGTTGCTGTTAAACTGGTTTTTCAAGGGTGCATGTTCAGAGAGCCCTAACTAAATGTCTGCATAATACAGCTGTTCAAAATCTCGTTGTTCATGTTTTCTGGGCCACTACATGGGCCTTCGTGCCATGCTTAACCCTGTATTAACATACTGCATATGTTGTGGGGGTAATTACTTGTATCAGGATATCATATGTGATGCTTCTGCCTTTTCTCCTGGGAAATTCATCTCTGTTAGCATTGCTTTTGTGCATAATGAGAACTTGTACACAATGAGAATTAGATTTTCATTGATGGAAAATCAAAGTACAAGTCTTTTAACTGAAAAATCCTAAGTTTTCTGTTTGGAAACATGCTATGATGTTTCAGGAAAGTTCTAGTAATTTACATATCACCTTCTCACTTTCCACATAAACCAGGGTCTGTCTGAACTACATTTCACAAGACACGGCACATTTTACTTTTCGGGAGACACAGAGAGTCTGGAAGGTCCTGCTCACAGGGCACCACAGGCAAGGTGCAAGCCCAGGGCACAGCACTGAATGAGTATTATACAGTAATATAAGTTTAAATCACCACAGGACACAAGGAGTATTTGAAAAATAAAACAGGAGTCTTTTATTTGAATTAAAAAAAGACCCCAAAAAACTAATAATATACACACAACTCCCCCCCAAAACAACACAAAAAAACCCCAAATGAACCCAAAACCCAATTAAAAGTTTTAAATTATATCTGCAAAAAAGTTTCTGAAGAAAAACCACACACAATCCAGTGAAAACTGAATTGGATGCTCGTTTTCCCCTAGCCCTAAATTCAGGCTTATCTTTAATGTCAACCTTACACGTCAGGTAATTTTAAAATTCAAAATCACGTATGCTTGATCTCTCCAAACAGTCTTTGAAGTCCTTGTCTTGAATACTATACACTGTAATGTACCACTTTTAAATGTTTTGATTGCACAGATTTTTTCTTTGGTCTTTTTCACCTTAACATGTAAGTACATCCCTAAAAATTACTTTGGTTAAAGCTGCATGTTGAAAATGATGACACCAAAGTGAACAAGTAAAAGACTGTCAGACATGCAGGATATTAGACATTTTCTTTGCTAATTACATGATGTATTTCTACCTTCTAATCACCTTTCCCTTTTATTTTACTTTACATTTAAACTCACTGAATCCATTCTCCTTTTCATCTTCGATAGAAATTGGTCTTTAATAGTATTTTCACAATTATTTCAGTATTTTTCTCTGAACATTGCAGTGGCCCTTAATCTGAATTGGACATCTTGTTATTACCCTAAAAGGTGTAGCCCAGAGTGTTTCAGATAGCAGCATGCATCACGGGAACAATTAACCTACATAATCAACCAAGCCTGGAAAAGAAAAAAAAAAAAAAAAAAAAAAAAACCCCAAAAACTTTGAAAAAAATAATTTTTTTAT